>LZPO01008121.1:162059-173094 GCA_001675575.1 Neotoma lepida | reverse complement strand
AAGCAAAATACTCACACACCTAAAAAATAATTTTAAAAAAGAAGAAAGAGTATCTGTGGCTCAGGACATGTGGGGACACATGTAGAGGATATTTCTGTCTCCAGGATGTTGTGAGGGAAACCCTGGGTTCTGCCCTTTCTTCACCATGACCTTTGAGAATGACTTCATGATCATGGAAAAAATGGGTTATAAAAATGTGAGATGATTTATCATGTTTTCTTGAAGCATTTAATTAATTTGCTATCATTTAATCTGATGGAAAATTTGATGAAAAGACAAAAGCAAGACAGAGACTGGGAGAGCTCAGTCTGTGAAGTGTGTGCTGTGCAAGCATGTGACCCTGTATCAGAAAGAAAGGAAGAACAAAGAAAGAAAGAAAAGAGGCAAACGGTGACTGAGGAATGTAGTTAAGATTGCCCTTGGTACACACACATGTGCACACACACACACCTTGCACACATGTAGACTCACATGCTCACCCACGTGCACACACACTATACACGAGCATAGACATACACATGTAATCCACCCACACTCATATCTGCACACATGCCCATATATAAATCAGTGTGGCAGAACACAAAAATCCTAGTATCTTCCTTTAAAATTTCTGGTCTTGTTTTTAACTCTCAAAACATGTTAGCCTTCCTCCTCCCTGTTCTTCCAAAGGATCCCTGTCCATCGTCCCTCAGCTGCTCCCTTCTCCTGTGCTCCTCCTCCTCTCTCTACAGTCTCTGAAGACGCAGCTGACTTTCCATTCTGCCCAGGTGAGAACAGGCCTCCCCAAAGCTCTAGCACTTCCCAAAGTGGAGAGATTGCTCCACTGTCCACTGCTGTGTTTCTGAGGTGATATCCTGGAAGGAAGCCCCCCTGAAGCCTAGGGTGAAAAATATCTTATGCTAAAGGGAGAAAACAACCCCATGTCCCCCCATCGGTGTCTCAATGGTCAGACTGGGACCTCAGCTTGACTGACTTTTTGGATTCCAGAGACCATCTTCTGAGGAGCTTTAGGAAAATCAACTGGCCTCATCCCCCCAGTTCCTAAGCAGGCTCTTCCAGTGGGCTGTGTTCCAGACTTACATTAGGATGCAAGTGAGAACTGAGTTCTTACTTTTCCTTCTGCACACTTTGTTCCTGAAAGCACAAGCCCTGGGTCTGGCATGTCATCACCCAAGTACACATGGGTCCCCCGGCACAGAATCCGACCTCCTTCCTGCTGTGGGATATTTGTTTCTATGGAAACTGCATTGGTACCAATGACTGGTCGGCTGGCACCACCTTGACACTGGATTTTTCCACACTTGGCATCTCTGGAAGGGTAAGAATACAAAAGCTCAGAAAGAAGAGCAGTGTGGAGTAGCCTCTGCCATGTGGATGGGCTCAGTGCCACTGCAGCAGGGTACGTGGCCTCATACCTCATCTCACATTTGACGAAGGTGCTCTTGGAGTCTTTGCCACAGTTGCCATAAGGATCTCCTGCAGAGTTGACTCTCTCAAAGCAGATGCCAGGGGCTGGTTTAGCACCTGGAACAGAAGCACAGTGGCACCTTCCTCATCACTGCTTCCAGTTTCCCCTGAACAGCACTGGGCTTTGAGGTTAAGGGGAGGGGTATCCCATGTTCAGAGAAGTGGCACATGGTACCCAGCTGGCTCAGGAGTTGGCTGGCGCAAACCTAGAGGATCTACAGCTGGCATCCTCTCCTGGCCCCGCTCAGGGAAAGCCCACTCATTTTTCTGTGTTGTGTTGTAGGCTTAGATTTGGGACCCAAAGCATGTGCAGACTCTCAAGAGATTAGGCTGGACTGTGCAATTGGATCTGGTCAGGAGCAGGAATGAGTTGGCTGGCTGGCTGCAGACAAGGGGAAACTACTCTCTGTAGCAACATCCCACACAATTCCGGTGAAAAAAGACAAGCTAGGCAGGCTCCGAGGAGTAGTGATGGCTAATGTGTATGTGTGTGGGGGGGAGGTAGGGGAGAGCTGGAGGAGGGAGAGTGAGAGGGATGCAGAGGTTTTTTGTTTTCAGTCCTAGAAAGCTCCAGGAGTAAGCACTGTCTTCAGTGAATGGTCATTTCTGTAGAGATTGCTCTCATAGGCACAGCCTTGTCAGACCCAATAGTCACTGTACACAGCAGGATATGCCCTGGTGTATGTGGGGGAGGGATAGCCTTATCAGACCCAATAGTCACTGTGCACACCAGGATATGCCCTGATATGTGTGGGGGAGGGTAGTCACAGGAGCTAGAGAACCCAGGAAGTGGCCATTTTTAAAACCACCTTTTCATGTCAGGGAAAGAGAACTTATGATTGAGGGCTGCAGGGCCAAAGCTTTGGAGGCCTCTTCTATGTCAGCCATAAGGGTATCTGTTGGTAACAGTGAGGAAGTCAGGAGAATAGGGCAGACCAAACCACGCCTGGCCACGTGGTCTTGGCTTGACTTCCCTTCCAGCATCTGGTTTGGACATTTCCTTTCACAGCACTTTCAATGACTAGGAGGTGACTTCCCAAAGTCCAAACATGCCCTATGTCCTTCTCTGCTTCCAACTCCAGGGAGTCTCTGTTGGCATTCTGAGGTGACAATGTAATCTAGATTCCGATCAGACTTGGTCCATGGCCAGGGCTCCCTTCCTCCTCCGCAATGATGCTCATTGTTCTTTAACTTGTACTGGTCCCTTATCAGCTACCAGCAGAAATGGCCACCTCATTCAATAGCAAAAGCACACAACTCACCAAGGCCACCTTCTTTCCATGTGAGATGTGCCTGTGCCTGTGCCTGCCCTTGACCTCTGTACCAGCCACCCCATTCCAGACCTTCTGCTTCCTCTTTGGTTGTTTGTTTTGAGACAGGGTCTCACTATGTAGGTCTGGGTGTCCTGGAACTCATTATGTAGACCAGGCTACCTTTGAACTCACAGAGATCCACCTCTCTCTGCCTCCCAAGTGCTGGGATTAAAGGCATGAGCCACTACACCAGGCATGTCCCCTTTCTTCATTCCTAGTAAGCATTTTTAGACAGGCCTCCTGGAGCTCCTGGCTAAGGTGCACCAGCCCTAATCAGAACTAATGTTAAAGGAAAAAGACCAATGGGTCTCTGAAGCGTCACTTTCCTTTCCTACCACAGACTCTCCTCTCCTTCACTCGATTTTGTGTCCACCAGCCCTTTTCTGAAGAATAGCTTGATGGATCATGATGTGACTGCTCTCTGCTTCTCTCTTAGATACTGACCATCCAGGCAACACACCCATAGAGTCTGTGCGTGCCCAGAGGGATTTCCCTCCAACTGGAAGACACTGCAGAGAGGCACCTGATAGTTTTAAGCCTTTTTGTTGAATCTCCTCATCCCAGGAAAGAAAAAAAAAATCCCCCAAAGATGACTTTTATTGAGGAGCTGGAAAAATGGCTGGGTTGGTAAAGTGCTTTCCAGGACCTGAGTTCAGATCCCCAACAGCCCTGTACAAAGCCAAGCATGCGCCTATGATCTCAGTGCTGAGGAGGCAGAGACAAGAGGGTTCCTAGGGCCTGCTGGCCAGTCAGTCTAGCTGAGTTGGTGAATTCCAGGTTTAGTGAGAGGTCCTCTTAGAAAATAAAGATTGGGAGGACACTGATATCGATATCTTGCCCACATGCACAAAAACATGTATATAAACACACAAACATGCCATCCCCACAAACTGACTTGTGAAGAGATGTCAGTTTCTAAGATAACAAGTTTCATGGAATTTGGCCAATAAAGTTTTCTTCACAGCAGCTTGAACAATAGAGGGTTCTGGGGTTAACTTTGTGTCTCTACCAAGAAGGGATGATGGAGCAGGAGACTCTAGGTCACAGTTTGCTGCTGACACATGCACAGCCAGGATGTGTCTCTCTCAATGACCTTAGCAATGACTTGTGATGAGTCAAAGGAACTGACATGTAGAAGGGAGCAAGGCCATGCCTTCCTCTACTATTGTAAACTGGGAGACAGGATAGAGCCACTTGACTGTGACACAGATGAGGTCTATGGTACACCCTGTATCTTTTCTGCATTCCTGTCTGTGGAGAGCACAACATGATGGTTTCCTTTCTCCATCCTCCAGCAGTCACGGACTGGCAGTTCCATCAACACCCCCAAGCTGCTCTTTGAACTGGATGATGGGGTGACAGAAAGACAGGAGAGAATAAACAGAGCTCTGTGTGAAATGCTGGTCCTCATCAAATTGCCTAATCTTTCCTACTGTAGACTCTGTGGGGTGTGAAGAGATACCCCTTGCAAGAAACGGTATTTCAAGGCTAAAGATTAAGTTGAATCAAACTTATAATGATGCAGACAGTTGAAACTTGGTCTAATTCTCATGCTTCATCTGACTACCTCCAACTTTAGGCTGTAGGATGACACCATGAAGGGCTCTGGGCTGCTTTCTGGGACTAATATGCTCCCAGCTAGAGCTCATGGGCACTTCTTAGCACCGTTCCTTCCAGTGTAGCTCACCAGCCACACCCTTCTATGGAGTAACTAACCCCCTTATCTAGGAGAGCCAGTGCAGAGGGGTTCCCCTGATGGTTTGAAGCAAAATCCACTTTATTAATAATGAGTTGCAATGTAGAAGATGTGAGAGTGTTTTATGGTTGTGCCTAGTATGTCTACAATACTCCTGCTTCCAGGAACAGTATGCTTTTCTTATAGGAAGCCCATTTTACATGGTCAGGGATAGCTGACTTTGGTATGCAATGCCAGAGGGATGGACATTAAGACTCCTTTCTGGCCAGAACAATCTATCTCACAGGTCACATGATAGGGTCAATGTTGGTCTAAACCAATCAGCGTGTTTTATGGATCTAGGGCTGCTGGGTCCCTCAGGGCCTTCTTCTGTTTCTCCCTTCCCATGGAGCTGGCTGGGCATGATCCTTGCTCCTTTTCCTCTTTCTTTCATGAATCTTCCTTGTATTTACCATATATATTGCCTGCTGACTGCAAATAGGGTATTCATGAAGAAATGAGCTTAAGGCCATTGGGCCAGCCTCCCATCTCCAACACTCCCAGAGATAGCCATTTGTGCTCTGCAAATGAAGCACCCAGGGCCGTGGACACATCTCCCTAGTGTTCTGTTCTGCAGCTGGGGATTTTCACTTGCTCCCTGGCATTAAATGAAACGCTGCTGTGCTGCCCCGTGTAAGTTGCATGAAGGCAGAGGCTTTGCTTTTGGGAAAGATAAATTGCTGTTCTCCCAGAGATGAAGTCCAAGTCTGAAAACTCAGAAGCAGGGGCCAGGGGAAGAGGGGACTCTAAATGGGATGCATTTGCACATTCAAAGGACCCGTCATCAAGAGAAAGGGCTAAAAAGGAACCCAAATCACAGATGGTCTTCCGAGTTGATGCTCTCAGCTTCTCACTGAGTCCATGAGGACAGTGACATGCTAGTGACAGGCCTGGCTTTTGTATGTCAGCTGCCAGCTGGTGCTTGTCTTTGAGGTAGAATGGTGAAGAATTTGAAAAGTCTTGGCTGTCCACTTGTTTGCAATACATAACAAAGGCAGAGATGCAGGCTCAAAGTTGTTGCACTTAAAAATTCTGGGCTGTATGTCTTCACAACGGTGAGAGACTGTACGTCTATCTCTCGGACAGAAGGGCAACAGTTTTCTTATCGCTCCAGTGCTACATCAATTAAAGCCTTTGAGTTCTTAATAACGGGACACTCGGTGCTTGGCCACTAGCAGGAGATAAAACAGCCTTTCGGAGGGAGTCTCAACACTGCTCTGCATTTTAATCACCAACTCTGGCTTCGAGCGCTGTGGCTCACACTTGTAACTGAGTCTGGAAGTTCTCAATGTCATGATGTCCTTTGAAAAGGAAACCAAGATGACAGCATCTTGAAGGAAGCCCCAGGTTTACTCATTCTGAGCCTCTCCTTGAGATGATCTTCATCTGCAAACACACTGCTCTAGTTCAGGCCGGTCAGCTCCTCTCTCTTTGTCAACTCCTTGTCACTTAAACCCACAGACAAAGGCATTGACATAAGCAGGTGGCATCTGCCCTTCCGTACTCTCCAAGATGGCCTTTGCCTTTATCAGGGAATGAAGTTCAAATGAACAAATTCTATCATTTCCTTCTTACACGATGGGACAAGGTTTTCCTGGTTCCCTAACAATATGCCTCTTGGCAAAATATCTTTTCTTCCCCTCTGTAACCATCAGTTACAGTAAGCAATCAGTCCATACAAGGCCCTGAGTGGATTTCAAGTAAACCAAGCTCATTTAAACCAGCCTTGTAGATAAATGCTGGATATTTACCAGCCCATAAAACTTATCTGGTCAGCTGACATGGCATAAATCAGAGGACAGTAGAATCTGGTGAGTGACAAGGTCGATAACAACAACATGTTTGGGGACCCCTCCAAGGGAAGTCAGTGACTTTTGGCCTGTGGTGATCATGTAACATACCTCTGATGTTAATAGTCAAGTAATGTTCTCCATCGCTAGGATAGTGGTTCTGGCAAAGCAACACTGCTAAGAGTAAATCTGCAGCCAGAGGAAAAACCCCAGCTGTATTTTTAGCAGGAGTAAAGGTCATGCCATGCCAACAGAGAATCTTCCTGAATATTAAGACTGAACTGGAAGAAGAAACCCAATCCCATTTGAACTGCAGAGAACATTTACGTCTGGGATACCAACATCTAAAATCTTGAGACATCGAGCTAGGGAGACACGCAGCTCAGTGGGAGAAGTGTTTGCTGTGCAAGCATGGGGACCTGAGTTCAGATCTCCAGCACCTACGTAAAAAAAAACAAAACAACAAAAAAACTGAGCCTGGCAGAACATGCCTGTGATCCCAGCAATGGAAAGCAGAGACAGGAGGATCTCTGGAACTCACTGGCTGCCAGTCTAGCCAGATCAGTGTACAGGTTCTTGAGAGACTGTCTCAGAAAATAATTGAGGATGACAATGATGTCAACTCCTGGCCTCAACTTGCACACACAAACCATGAGATGTGGTAGAAAATCAGGTAGGAAAAGAAAATTTCACCAGATAACAGGAAGATCTATAATAATAATAATATAATATAATATATTAATATATAATAATATAATAATAATTATTATTATTCTTAAAAAACCAAGTAAATGAACAAACCCCACAGAAGGTATTCTGAAAGTTTGTCACACTGCCACTTAAGAGTTGCAGGCATATGTTTTGAATTTTCTATGGCTTTATTTATAAGGAGACTTGGAAGCAGAAGTGTTTTATTGAAATCTAATGCTGGACTGAGAAAAGCCCATCTCAAAAGGGAATAGTTAGCTGGAAGGAAGAGCTTTATCCGGTCACCTTTGGGTAGCCAGCTCTGAGGCCTGAGTAACGGATATCCTGGATATAACCGGAGAATTCGGTGTGACTCAACAACTTGGCCAGGTCACTGGGTATGAATGGCATAGCCATCCCAGCAATGACTCAAGGAGTTCTAGAGCTCTGAGTGACCCCCTTCCCTGGAGGTCTTCGATGACCCTTACACAACATGGTCTAGATCTGGGCTCTTGTTGCTGAGTGGGAAGATGATACACTGCAAATGCATCCTGGATAAAGGCTTCCTTCCTGAATCATGGAAAGCTCATTTGAACCAACCGCTACAGCACTATAATGCTCTCTCTCAGTCCAGCACATCTGGCTGGCCAGGGCCCCAGCCCAGGAAGTCACCTCTGCCCCTGGGGCTACATCCACCCAGGGTGGAGTAAGGGCTTAGTGGTAGTCCGGGGATGATGGGACAGAGGGAGTCACATCCTGAGCAAAGCATGCACGGACTAGGAAGTGCATTCCTCTGGCACAAGCAGGCTCTTGAGTCAGCATCTTCTACCCAGCAGGACATCAGCAAATACTTAACAAATGAGGGAATGAATGACAGATGAGGATCTCCGCTGCTGTCCAAGTCACAGCTCTATACAAACAGAACTATCTGCACTTCCTGCCTTGGCCCTGCCATCTCTGTGTGCCCTCTGCTCAATCCTGGATGCTGGAAATACTACCTCTTTCAGATGACCACTGCAGGACAGTTTCTCTCAGACTCCTTCAACCTGGCTGCTCTCTACCCCGGTCTCTCCTGTCTCTACCACATCGTGCCCACTGTCCTGTGCTCTCAGAGCCCTTTCTACAAATCCACAAGACTTGAGCATCTCTTGAGAACACACTGACTGAGTTTAGATTTATCAGGTGCTGAGCACCGGGGCTGTTCCTTCGTGCACTCTACTACATAGAACAGAGTATGGCCAGTATTAGAGGATGTTATATGCATGAGGTAGGTAAGATACTAATTCCACTTCACAGCTGAGCTATAAGAAGGTTCAGGGGTTTTCTGAGGGAATATTGAGTATTTCAACGTCAGTGTTCAATACCAGTCCATCCTCTCTGGTCTGGACTCTGTCAGTGTGTTACAAACATGATTAATTTAGAGATCTTGAGATGGGGAGGTGTAGAGATGGAGACCTGGGTGAGCCTGCTATAATCATCTGAGTACTTGGCAAGGGAAATAGGAGGGGCAGGGTCAGAACACTACAGAAGCAGAGGTCAGAGAAGATAGACAGACAACCGCTGCACTGCTGGCCTTGAAGGAGGAGGGGCTGAGAGTCAAAAACAAGGGCAACCTCTGAAAGCTGAAAAAGTCAGCAAGACAACATTCTCCCCCGAAGTTTCTGGATGTGCTATGCCCTGCCAGCACGTGGATCTGCGGATTCTGATCTCCAGAATTTTAAGTTGTGACTTTTCCTGTCACCAGCCGCTAAAGCCATGGCCACAGGGAACTTGCATAGTGTTATCGATGGGAGAGACATGCAGTCCCACCATTATGGAGGGAAAGGGCCATGGTGTACTGCAAGGGGTGGCTAAGAAGCCATGGCTTCACCCAGCTGAAGACAGGGCTTCCATGTCTCCTCTCTGCTGAGGATGTTCTTTTACGATCTGTGTTGAGAAAGGTCTGGTGGGGGCACCTTGAAATCCAGGGAGTCACTGCCTGAGGTGGTTCCCCAGACCTGGCCACTTTGATTTCCTCAGCACCCTGTGCAAAGAACCACTCCTGATAACCCCACTGCACCTGTGCCAAGGCCTTCCCAGCCACCAGTGAGAAGGTGGGCAGGAGAGAGAAGAGCTAAGTAGGGGTCTCTTAGGGGATGCCCCCTCTCTCCCTCTTCAGGAAGGTATGCAGATTATAAAGCTGTCAGGCTTCAACTATCATGATGGGGAGCATTCAAGAAGGTGGATGCTCTGGCCTTTGAGAAGCTCCTATGTCAGTCAGACTGACCTCTGCATGTCTAGTTTACACACATCTCTGTCTCTGCCTCCATCCCCATTCCCTGGCCCTGCCCCTTGCATATGCATGCGATGACAGAGGTCAATGTTGGCTGTCTTCCTCTGCTCATCTCTACCTTATTTTTGAGACAGGTTCTTTCT
The DNA here is from genome assembly GCA_001675575.1 of Neotoma lepida. Classification (NCBI taxonomy): domain Eukaryota; kingdom Metazoa; phylum Chordata; class Mammalia; order Rodentia; family Cricetidae; genus Neotoma; species Neotoma lepida. The sequence goes on along the minus strand of LZPO01008121.1, from coordinate 163,687 downwards.
CATTCAGGGGCTCGGTGACTGGGTAGGCTGGCCAGAGCAAGCTCCAGGGATCCTCTGTCTCTGTGTCCCCAGTGCTGGGGTTACAAGCTTGTGCTGCCATGCTCAGCTTTTTATGTAGAGGTATGTAAAAATGGATCAGGGCTCAGGTCCTCATGCTTGCCTAGTCAGTACTTTACTGACTGAGCCATCTCCCAGCCTCACTGATCTCAATATCTGTCTGTCTGTCTGTCTCCCCCTCCTTTTTTATTTCCCGCTGATAAATATCTGCTTTGGTCACCATGACAGCCAGTAGAGTTACACAGCACAATGGCTTAGGGAATACTGTGCTATTCCATCTGAGCTCATTCTGGAGCTGGGGCCAGGTCTCATAGCACAGCTGGGCACTAAAAAGCTCCAAGGGCTGGGTGTGCTGGCCAAGGACAGCTCCTATAAAGGGAGCAGCAGAATAGCCACTGGAACTTTAGATGGGAGCTTCCTGACTGTAGAAGGACCACTAGAGATGTCTGGGGCCTGCTGCACTAGTCCCTGTCCTAAGGTGACCTTGCTCGGCTAAAGGGTGTCTGAACTCTGTAATCCATTCAGAGTCCTANGGCCATTTGACACGTGTATAATGAGTGTCTTTCTAGTGTGTGTCACTGTAATGGTGGTATCCTAACTTTGTCTTAAGGATCTTATGGGCATCAGGTGAAAGGGCCAGCACTGAGATTCTAAAGAGGAAGTGTGAAGGACCGGGAGTTTTAGGACCCTTTATTCCACCTGTCTAGGGTACATCCACTTTTGGGAGCCGCCAGCCCACACTTTCTTCTTCCCCAGAAAGCTCCAAGTGAGGGACGACTTCTCTGGGCATTGAGGACTCTTCAGGTTTGGGCGTTGTACCCACAGAGCAGTTAAAACCAGGCTTCTGTGTTTGCTCATCATTTTCTGCCCTGGTTGACTCCCCTTTTCCCTCTGGAAACCAGAACCTTGAGGAAAGTCTCTAGTTTCCCCCAGAGCTGGCTCAGCTTGAGGTCTGAGTCTGGCTGACCATAGTGGCCTTGCTGGCGCTGGGGCCTCTGGCCAGGTCTGAGGTCATCTCTTAGCCTTAAGTAAGGACTCAGCCAAGCACAATGGAAAGAAAGCTGCAACACATTCAGAAAACATCCCCAGAGGGATTCCTAGCCAGGATCCTGGGAGCTGTAAATGGAGTAGACCCAGAATGGTTTCTAGGTAAAAGGCCCCCCCCAGAGTGGCAAGATCTAGTAATAAGGCCTAGGGTGGTACACCCCTGGGGCAGTGAGGGCCCGGGGTAGTGAGACCCCTTGGTAGTGAGGCCTGGGATAGTGAGGCTCTTAAGTAGTAAGACTTTAGTGTCTAGGCTGCCCTATGAGACCCTGGATCTGACTTCAGAGTGGAGTCCTGGAGGAGATACATACACAGGGCCCTGAGCTTTAATCTGCTTTTTAGAACCTAAATGTGACTTTAGATCAAGGCCTCATCTGCTCGTGGGGGTGACTGTGCACTGTGGGAGTTACACCCAGATGCTGGGTCACAGTGACCAGGCTTAAATCCCAGCCATGCCTCCTGTAGAAGCAGACTTCCCATCTCAGAGTGTGAGCTTCACTGCAGAGCAGAACGGGAATGCATGGAGG
>LZPO01008121.1:147539-162044 GCA_001675575.1 Neotoma lepida | reverse complement strand
CCCCCCCCCCCCCAGGAGCAAGGACAGACTCAGGCACACAGAGCATGCGTCTCCAGTATCCCTCACAGAACTGGGAGAGGCCACGTACCTGGTCCCCAGAGTGTGACACACTGCTGCTCATGGGTCTGACAGATGCCATTGTAGCAGTAACCATCCACTCCTTGACACGGGTGCCCATCATGTAGGTACACATTGGCTGGGCAGTGAGGGGCAGTCCCTGTGCAGAATTCTGGGAGGTCACAGGAGTTGCTGGAGGCCCTGCATGCAGTTCCTGGAGGCTTCAGCTGAAATGACAAGGTAGCTTATGACACATGGACCAAGTAGGAGGAAACAGCTCTTAGAAGCTCTCCTGGGGCAGAACGTCACAGGCCACCTACTACAGTTGTGTAAACAGGTGGGGATTTCAACACCATCCCCTTTGGAGGCAGAGTGTTCTCCTTAAGTGGTTTTGTACAGTTCACGTTTGTGCCATACGGCTGGGTGGGCAACCATGAATAGCTCATATGGAAACTACAGGTAACACTATGTTCTCCAAGGAGTAGACAGGCTGGCTCTTGTTGACTCCCTTGTTGAAGAGGTGGACTTTTCTCAGGTGGTTGGCACCATCACATGCCTTGTCCTTATTGTTAGGCATTTTCAGGCAAGGTAGCCAAATCAGCAAGATCAGACTCTCAATAGTAGTGCTATGCTGTCATCCATTAGAGACCTAGGGCCCTCTTTATCACTTGATNGGGAAAATTGGAGGGTGGTGGTGGCAGGAAGGGTGGGCGAGGATGAGGAGAAGGACCAGGAGGTGGCAGCGGAAGCAGCAGTGGTAGCAGCTACCAGTGAGAGCTGTCAGGCCTCTGACCAGCAGCTCGTCTTTTAGGCTGAAGAAATTAAGGTCCAGGGGAGCTTGTCTGAGGTCCATGGTCAAGGCCACCGAGTCAGGGGCTTGGTTGGCCTACATACTCCCAAAGGCAANAAGGTAAATCACCTACCAACTCCTAGAAGGTCTGAAGTTTGGAAGGGATCACTTGAAAGCTGCAAAAGTGGATGAAGGTTGGGTATCCCCACATATCCCTCCCTCTTTGTGACCATCTTGACCCTTTCTTAGTGTAGGCTCAGCTGTTCTCACCTGCTCTCATCCCCTTCCCGGCACTCTCCAGCACTAGAAACTGGGTACCTGGGTACCAGGTACTTCTTACAACATTCTCCAGAACTTAGTAAGCATCAGGAGGGGACACACACACACACACACACGCACGCACGCACGCATGCACCTCCCCCCATTATAACGTACTTCTAAATGATGTGCTTGGGTGGGGTGGATAACGGAGTTTCCTGTGATCTTTATGCCAAGATCAACTGCTTAAGTATCAAGGCATAAAAGTCTATCCTGGGAGCCTCTAATGCTCAGTGTCTCCCCCCCCCCCGTTAGACATGCATTCTGAATAAACAGGATGAATGGCGGAAATGCCAACGCAAGCACAGTCAGAGCAGAATAAACAACAAGTCAGGCAACGGTCACTCTGGCAGCTCAGGATGGCCTGCACTTTCTGTTGGTGCAGACATTCCAGGAACCACCAGCATGGGTTCTCTACTACCCACCAGACACTGGCATCAGGCTGGTGGACCTGGCATGAGGCTTGAGTGACAGGGGCAGGGCTGGCTTCTCCTCCCATTGTTCTTCTCATGGAGTTAGGACTNCCACAAGCATACATGGGATATTAAGGTTGAGCTTGGGTTTCTCAGTCCTATTAGGTTGTAGCCCACAGACCACCTATCACAAGAATTAGCAATTCAAATGTGCATTTTACCAGATCAGAAAATTCTAAGAACAACTAGATGGTACCAATTGGTGAAAAGGGCAACTTCCNGGTATGAGCTCGGGGAAACCAGCCCACCATATCGACCGCTCCACTTGCCTTAGACTGGAGCCACCCAAACCAGTCAGCAACGTCAGGCCAAGCTAAACTCACCTGGCAGTCTTCGCAGCACTGCCCATGTGCACACACAGCATCTGGCTTCAGAGTACAGGTGGTGGCATTACAGCAGCGATTGGTACATTCCTGAGGAGGGCAATGGGATCCATATGCAGGGTCATATGGAGTGGTGACTCTCAGAATGCAAATGTCATACTCTAAATAACAGCAAAGGATAAGGTGACCCAGATCCTGAGCTGAAAACCTGCCCCAGAACTGTTTTCTTGGCTCAAGAGTGAAGTGTCTGTTAAGTGTTTGTCAACCATGGAGTCTGGTGTTGCTAAGAGAAGTCAGGGGCACTCAAGTGCCCTTCATGAGAGGAGCACCNGGGGAGCTGGGAGCTCTCCAGGTCAGCAGCACAATGGTGCTTCCAGGGAATTCTTCCTGCAGGGCATGTTGTAGTGAGCTGTGTCAGAATCANTAAAGGACTTGGAAGTTGCTCATTTAAAACATGCATGGGCTAGGCAGTGGTGGCACAGGCCTTGAATCTCAGCATTTGGGAGGCAGAGGCAGGTGGATCTCTGTGAGCTAGCGGCTAGCCTGGTCTACAGAGTGAGTTCCAGGACAGCCAGGGCTACATGGAGAAGTGCTGTCTCTAAAAACAAAACAAGACAAAACAAACAAATAAAACAAAACACCATGCATGGATGTGACCTTTACTCTTTAAGAAGAATGAACCCTTCTGATAGACTGGAGTGCAGCTCAGGGATACAGCACTTGTTTGATGTATTAAAAAAATGGGGAGGGTTTACTTTTGATTTGGAGTATACAGATGCACTGAAAGGAAAAAAAATTAGGCCAGTTCCCTGTGGTGTAGCCAGGTGAGTGAGGAAGAGACTCATATTTAGCAAAGTTGAGTCCTTGGCCTAGGACTGGACATCAGAATGAGGCTGAAGGATGTTGGGGCTAGGAGTTCTCATTATCTTTTTTTTCCTTCCTTCCTTCCTTCCTTCCTCCCTCCCTCCCTCCCTCCCTCCCTCCTTTTCCTTTTTGGCCCCTCTCTTTTTTCCCTCCCTTCCTTTGTTCCCCTTTTCTCTCTCCTTTCCTCCTTCCCTTTCCCTTATATGATTTATCAAACCCAAGGACTCATGGATGCAAGGCAGGTACTCTAACAACTGGGCTATATCATCAGCTGTCTTTCTTGTTTTGGGAGATACAGTCTCTCTATGTGGGCCTGGCTGGCATGGCACTTCCTTTGTAGGCAGGCTGACCCCCCAACCCTTGGTGGGTGATCCTCCTATCTCTATTTCCTTAGTGTGGAGAGTGTAGGCTCATGCTGTCATACTTGGCCTGAGCATTCTCATTTTCAAAGGATCTAAATACATAAAAATTGACCTGTATTATCTTCTCTGAAACAAAAGTGAAGAAGAAATTCAACTCCTTTAGGAGATAGCACACCATGTGAACACATGGCTTTCTGACAAAGAGAGACAGAGGTCAACACCCTTTGCCTGTTTTAGAAGAAAGTCTGCACACATTTGTGTGGCAAATCTCTGAAGTCTATGAGCTATAGAACCTCCTGGAAGTTTGGAAATTTGTGTGATTTAGAAGAAAATGTCACAGAACGCTTAATGCTGCCCAAGTCCTTAACATTCTTTTATTTGTNATGTATTTGAAGAACTTACACCTGGCCAGCCAACATGAAGGTAATCACATCCATATCTAATAGTATAATAGGTTACTCCTGGAAAATNTCTCTCGTGAATGAATTTCCTATCAGTCTTACAGATGCAATTAATAAATGTGCCAGTGATTGGGGGAGATTCAGGGCATCCCTAGATACCTGTTCAGCGTCCGCATGGAGCTCCATGAACTGATCTCTCATGCAGTGTTTACATTTTCTCCTACCATGCATACTTCCAAAGCTGTTAAATTTTAAATCTGTTTGAGGACTTTATAAACATCCGGGACATATAATGTACACAGTAAGATAAAACTGCCAACCAGAAGTCACTTCGGCAGCTTTCATGACAGTGAGGGTTTTTAGCTTATGGGCTTACAACTCTATACAAATCTAGAAACTCCCCCCCCCTTAAGGATCCCATTAATAGCATTCTGGACCAGTGCCACTGAGTGTGCAGCAGCTCTGTTCTGCTTGCTATGGTCTCAATAACTTCCCTAATGTTCTATTAGCTGAGTCAGAGGCGTCCTTGCAATACTGAGTTAAAGCAGCCATCTGATATCTGGGTCTAAAATACTTGTAAGGACTCCTCCTGCCTCCCCTCAAATCACCAGAAATGTAAGCAGCAACCCCAAAGNGAATGTAGCCAAGTGGAATGACTTCAAAGGGGATCAATCACAAGAGGAAGATAATGAAGTTTAAAAGATGTGTGAGGACTGGTATCCTCTTGACTTTAAATGAGACGGGCCAGCGTTCCTGGCCTTGTTAGCTGGAAGGGTGAGTAGGTTATCGGGGAATCCTTAATGCCTTCTACCAGAAGGTAAAAGCATTTTTTAACTACCTCAAATCTTTTTCTCTACTACCGTATTTCACAGGAGACAAACTCCTAACTACCCAAAATCCATCTCTGNATTACCATATTTCACAGAAGAGACAAGTTCCTTGTCTATTGANGCATTTACTATTTTAGGAGTCAGCAGAGAAGCAACAGAGGCAATGAATGTCAGGTCTCCAAATAAGAAAGAATAATGAAGCCATTAAAGAACCTTATGTAAGGACCAGTCTTTCTTGGGCTGTGGAAAGCAGATGGTGATTTTTTTAATCACCTTGAGCTGGGGTAAAGCTACAGTGTACTTTCCTAGAAACGATGGGACTTACTTCTGGGAGTGAGGGAGCACAGGCTTGTTCCAGCTGAGTGCTGGTGTACATCACACTGACCTGTCGTTCCCTGCTTCCCTGGTGTGACATACCGAGTCCCACTTGGACCAGGGGATGCATGGTTTGGTGTGATTAACATCAGGAGTGTCTGCAGGACCTGGGCACAGGGGACTGGAAAAAAGGGCCCAGGTAATAGGTTTGAGTGAAAGTCTTGGGCAAAGAAGTTTGGTGTCCTTGTAAGCTTGACACAGCCTAGAGTCATCCGATAAAGGAGTCTCAAGCAAGGGGCTCCCCAGAACAGATTGGGCATGTCTTGACTGTTAATTGGGTTAGGATGGCCCAGCTCACTGTGGATAGCGCCAATCCCTAGGTGGGTGGTTNTGGGCTGAAAAGGGAAGCTGTATGAGCATGGGTGTGAGAGTGAGCCCACAAGGAGTGNTTCTCCATGGTTTCTGCTTCAGGTTCTTGCTTGAGTTCCTACCCTGACTTCCTCCAATGATGGACTGTGACCTGGAAGTGTAAGCCAAGGAAATTCTTTTCTCCCCTAAGTTACTTTTGGTCAGGGTGTTTTAGCACCTCAAGAGAACGAAACTAGAACACATGGCCAGGTGCAATTGACTCCTGAATCTAGATTTAAAACATAAAACGTACATTAAAATGACACTAACAAGCAAGGCAAAGGGTTCACTGTGATGTTACCAGCTTCTGTGGGAGGAAGAGCTTTAGATGAGGAGAGGGGAGCTTTCTTAAAATATCAAGAAACCTCTTTATGAAAAAAGAGAACCCTAACCACAGAAATACCAAGTTGGGAACTACATGCAAACAGAATTTGGCTCTATCTAATGAGGAGTTTGTCACAATTAACACTGCCCCACAGTGTAATGAAGTCCCTGAGAGAGGTCAAGCACCACTCCATGGCTGTTGGATTCATTTGTGAAGATGGAGGAACAGGACACAAGTAGATAGCAATAGGAACTTAGGGAGCTGCTGCTATGTTGGTGCTGGTGGTGATGGCAGGGCAATGATGCTGAGGCAGTGCTGGTGCTGATAATGCTGAGGATGTTGATAATGATGGTCAGGATGTAGTGACAGCAATAGTGACGATGGTGGTAAGGACACTGGTGTGGCAGCAGTGGTGAGTGGGGTAGTGATGCAGGTATGTTGGAGGTAGTGATGGCAGTTGTAGAGATGGCAGTTAGTGGTGGGGATGGCAGTGTGAGGACAGTGGTGTGGAGAGGATGATGGTGATGGTGATGGACGTGGCAGTGATGACAGCTGTGGGCACAGTGACAGTGATAGATGGTAATGGAGGCAGATGGGGTGAATGACTGCCAATGGAGTCATTCCAAATCTTAGCGTTCATGATTCCATGAAGAACCATTAGATTTATTTGCATTAATAAATAATTATAAGGCATTCAGATCAAAGACAAACCATCTTAAGTCAACATGGCCTCTCCTGAGAAATGTGGGTAATTTAAACTAATTGGGTTGTTTCTTTAAGCAATTAACAAGGCCTCCAAGGGACTTTTCTCCTTTGTACATGCTATCCCATGATGGCTTCACTTTTCCCTCTGCTAATCCTGAAGCCATTCTGTAACACTATAATTAAGACTTGTTCCTAGCCAGCAACTGATCTCTGCTCACTNTGAGCAAAATTAACCACTGCTGTGGACAAGGCCATTATCATGGATAAGTTCTGAGTTTGTCAAGGACACAAAACTACTTCTCTCTCTCCTCGCTCCATTTGACTTCCCCTACCCCCTAGTGCTATACATTCTCTCTTAGAACCTGGGAGAGCAAGAGCAGTACTGCTGGCATTGATCCTCCTCAGGGACTTGGAGACAGGCTGGGATAAAGATTCTATTATTCCTATGATGAGNGAATGTAGCCAAGTGGAATGACTTCAAAGGGGATCAATCACAAGAGGAAGATAATGAAGTTTAAAAGATGTGTGAGGACTGGTATCCTCTTGACTTTAAATGAGACGGGCCAGCGTTCCTGGCCTTGTTAGCTGGAAGGGTGAGTAGGTTATCGGGGAATCCTTAATGCCTTCTACCAGAAGGTAAAAGCATTTTTTAACTACCTCAAATCTTTTTCTCTACTACCGTATTTCACAGGAGACAAACTCCTAACTACCCAAAATCCATCTCTGNATTACCATATTTCACAGAAGAGACAAGTTCCTTGTCTATTGANGCATTTACTATTTTAGGAGTCAGCAGAGAAGCAACAGAGGCAATGAATGTCAGGTCTCCAAATAAGAAAGAATAATGAAGCCATTAAAGAACCTTATGTAAGGACCAGTCTTTCTTGGGCTGTGGAAAGCAGATGGTGATTTTTTTAATCACCTTGAGCTGGGGTAAAGCTACAGTGTACTTTCCTAGAAACGATGGGACTTACTTCTGGGAGTGAGGGAGCACAGGCTTGTTCCAGCTGAGTGCTGGTGTACATCACACTGACCTGTCGTTCCCTGCTTCCCTGGTGTGACATACCGAGTCCCACTTGGACCAGGGGATGCATGGTTTGGTGTGATTAACATCAGGAGTGTCTGCAGGACCTGGGCACAGGGGACTGGAAAAAAGGGCCCAGGTAATAGGTTTGAGTGAAAGTCTTGGGCAAAGAAGTTTGGTGTCCTTGTAAGCTTGACACAGCCTAGAGTCATCCGATAAAGGAGTCTCAAGCAAGGGGCTCCCCAGAACAGATTGGGCATGTCTTGACTGTTAATTGGGTTAGGATGGCCCAGCTCACTGTGGATAGCGCCAATCCCTAGGTGGGTGGTTNTGGGCTGAAAAGGGAAGCTGTATGAGCATGGGTGTGAGAGTGAGCCCACAAGGAGTGNTTCTCCATGGTTTCTGCTTCAGGTTCTTGCTTGAGTTCCTACCCTGACTTCCTCCAATGATGGACTGTGACCTGGAAGTGTAAGCCAAGGAAATTCTTTTCTCCCCTAAGTTACTTTTGGTCAGGGTGTTTTAGCACCTCAAGAGAACGAAACTAGAACACATGGCCAGGTGCAATTGACTCCTGAATCTAGATTTAAAACATAAAACGTACATTAAAATGACACTAACAAGCAAGGCAAAGGGTTCACTGTGATGTTACCAGCTTCTGTGGGAGGAAGAGCTTTAGATGAGGAGAGGGGAGCTTTCTTAAAATATCAAGAAACCTCTTTATGAAAAAAGAGAACCCTAACCACAGAAATACCAAGTTGGGAACTACATGCAAACAGAATTTGGCTCTATCTAATGAGGAGTTTGTCACAATTAACACTGCCCCACAGTGTAATGAAGTCCCTGAGAGAGGTCAAGCACCACTCCATGGCTGTTGGATTCATTTGTGAAGATGGAGGAACAGGACACAAGTAGATAGCAATAGGAACTTAGGGAGCTGCTGCTATGTTGGTGCTGGTGGTGATGGCAGGGCAATGATGCTGAGGCAGTGCTGGTGCTGATAATGCTGAGGATGTTGATAATGATGGTCAGGATGTAGTGACAGCAATAGTGACGATGGTGGTAAGGACACTGGTGTGGCAGCAGTGGTGAGTGGGGTAGTGATGCAGGTATGTTGGAGGTAGTGATGGCAGTTGTAGAGATGGCAGTTAGTGGTGGGGATGGCAGTGTGAGGACAGTGGTGTGGAGAGGATGATGGTGATGGTGATGGACGTGGCAGTGATGACAGCTGTGGGCACAGTGACAGTGATAGATGGTAATGGAGGCAGATGGGGTGAATGACTGCCAATGGAGTCATTCCAAATCTTAGCGTTCATGATTCCATGAAGAACCATTAGATTTATTTGCATTAATAAATAATTATAAGGCATTCAGATCAAAGACAAACCATCTTAAGTCAACATGGCCTCTCCTGAGAAATGTGGGTAATTTAAACTAATTGGGTTGTTTCTTTAAGCAATTAACAAGGCCTCCAAGGGACTTTTCTCCTTTGTACATGCTATCCCATGATGGCTTCACTTTTCCCTCTGCTAATCCTGAAGCCATTCTGTAACACTATAATTAAGACTTGTTCCTAGCCAGCAACTGATCTCTGCTCACTNTGAGCAAAATTAACCACTGCTGTGGACAAGGCCATTATCATGGATAAGTTCTGAGTTTGTCAAGGACACAAAACTACTTCTCTCTCTCCTCGCTCCATTTGACTTCCCCTACCCCCTAGTGCTATACATTCTCTCTTAGAACCTGGGAGAGCAAGAGCAGTACTGCTGGCATTGANCCTCCTCAGGGACTTGGAGACAGGCTGGGATAAAGATTCTATTATTCCTATGATGAGCACAGGAATACATGGGCTGCTTTGGCTTCCTGCCCCAGCCTTCCTTGTTTCCTGGGTACCTCCTTCCAAAGGAGCCCTCTGAGATGCTGGTTTCTTGAGACATTGTTAAGCCCACCTATGTATGGACCAGGTTAAGCCTGCCTCAGACCTGTTGTCCATTCTGGCTTGCATATGTTCTCATGGAAGGAGCACCAGCCTACCTGCTCTAAAACCCCTGGCTTTGATTTACTCCAAACACACTCTGCTCCAATTTATGTGAGGGGCATGTGTTATGCTGGGAGGTGACAGTGTTCTTTGCTGTTTGTTCTCAAGACTATTTAGAGAGGGAAAAGTGACTTATATGTTTTATGTTGATCAGCTTCCTCTTGGGCCTATACAAACAAGAAACTTCCAGAGATCAGTTAGAAAGCAGAGTTCAATAAGCTTGGTGCTGGATGCAAATGCCTTTTCTTGTTGCTTCTGAGAACTAACAAGCTGAATGGCTGGATCCTCTGGAGCCTCAGCTGTGCACACAGGGGAGGCTGCAGAACANTCTCAGCTAGGCAGAAAGTGCTCAGCTCAGCGCTGCTTATCCACACTCCCCTTTCACAGCAGGCTTTACAAAGAGAAAAGCATGGGGACTTATGAGCCCTTAGAAGCTGGACTCCCAGGGCTTTGCTTTCTAAGAAACTCTGAGCTAAATGCCTTTTATTGTTCTCATCCTCATCACCCTAAAAATAGGGTACCCTTCAATAGAGGAGAAGGCACTCCCCTGTTAAAGCCTAGTGATACAGCCAACTCTGTACATGGCTAAGACTCCAGAAAGCCACCCACTATGGGGAGCTTGTGCAAGGGCTTGTGCAAGCTATATGGGACTTTTCCAGAGAATCTCTATTACACCAGCATCCTCACTACCAACTCATTATCTCCCCCTCCTCCCCTGTGTAGGAGTAGGTCAGAGGTCAGCATCAAGTATCATTCCTCAGGTTCCTTTCACTTTGGTTTTTTTTGGGATAAGGGCTCTCACCGGACTTCCAGGGCTCACCAATTAGATGAGGCTNACCGGCTAGTATGTTTCCAGGATCTGCATATCTCTGCCTCTCCAGTGCTGGGATTGCAGGCACATACCATCACACCCAGCTTTTCCATGCAGGTTTTTAGGAACTCAGGTTCTGCTGGTTGCATGGCAAGCCCATTACCAACTGAACCATCTCTCTAGCCTATCACCAGTTTTTAGCATGTTCATTTTGCTGCCTGAGCTTGCCCAAGCTCCCCCTCCTCCCAGTCAGAGGCAACAGTAGGCACCATGGAGAGGGTCCCCTTACCTCTGGTTCCCCGCAGTCACACTCTTCTCCCTCTTCCACATAGCCATTTCCACACTTCCGGCCCCCAAAGGCCTGCTTGACCTCTGGTAGGTTGAAGAGGCACATCCCCATACCCTTCTCCAGGCTAGCCTCCAGGTCCTTCCTGCTACAGCTGCTGAACATCATGGGGAATGGGAACCTGAGAAGGAAAGGCCCCAGTGAGTCACAGGTCCCAGTGGCCTCCTCTGTCTTCAGGTGCTATGGCCCAGGATGCCCTTCCGGCAGTAATGCACAAGCTGCTCACAGGTATTTCAATGAACAGAATTTGCTTAGACACAGTCAAATGAGGCACAGTCAAATAGTCCTGGCATTCATTCCCATATGGTGAGGGAACGGCTTTGTCAGAAAAGAAGTGATGTTTTGACAGTTTCACAGCAATAGCTTTAGACAGAGTCACATCACAGTGCTATTAATAGTTCTTCAGTGAGATTGTATTAGTTACCTTTCTATTGCTGGGACAAAACACCATGATCAAGGCAACCTCTAAAAGAAATCGTTTAATTGAGCTTATGGCTTCAGAGAGGTAGAGTCCATGGTGGTGGAGCAAAGGTGTGATGGCAGGCATAGCTGAGAGCTCACATCTGGATCCACAAGCAGGAGGCAGAGAGAGGGAGGGGGGAGGGAGGGAGATACAGAGAGAGACAGAGACACTGAGAGATACAGAGAGACAGAGACAGGGAAACAGAAACAGAGAGACACAGAGAGATAGAAAAACAGAGGCAGACTGGGAATGGTAAGCATGTTTTGAAACCTCAAAGCCCATCCCCAGTGACACCCTTCTTCCAACAAGGCCATGCCTCCTAATCCTTCTCCAACAGTTTTACCAACTGGGAACCAAACAGGGAAACTAATGAGCCTANTGAGGCCATTCTCATTCAAACCACCACAGAGGTGATGCTGTAGGAAATGAAGTCTTAGGGCCTAGAACTTACAACAACAAAGAAATATATCAGTGTCTTTATTGGTATGTGCAAAGAAGAAAATGGTACACATGATGCGTTTATTGGATCCATGGGTCCAGGGGATAGGTGGTCTGTCCTACTGTAGATAAGGTTGACATTGGCATTCACATCTATGAAGAGCAAGCCATGGTCTTTCCCTGCCACAGCTCTAAGTAAATGGAGGTGGTCTAGAAACCCAAGGCATTATTGCCTTAAATTCCAGAGCTACAAAGGGTGTAGTGTGGTCAGTCACAGTGTGCTGGTCCCTTTCTGGGGTCTAGAGGTACTGTCTAGGCACTTGGCACCTGAGTGGACCTTGTGACTAATTCTTGGCAATGGGCTGTGAGCAGAAGTGATGTTGGGTCTGTGGTGTTGAACTGACTAGTCCTCCCTAAGACTTCCCTTCTCTTTCTCTCAAATGACCAGGAGGAGCCACAGGTGGTACCTGGTCCTGACTCCTAGAAAGAGAAAACCTAGAGCCTCTGAGTGTCCTCTGGGATGGAAATACACCTCTGTGAGCTGCAGAGAACTGGGGACTTTTTCCTTCAGCAGTCAGTGTTATGGGTATGGTTTAGTGGGCCCCCCAAGAGTGGCTCCAATGAACTGTTGCTGGGAGGTGAGGAGCCTGGCACAGGTGGGGGCTCCGGGAAGGTGGGGTGCCACTACCAAAAGGGATGTAGCTCCTGAGAGACCCTGACTAGTTCCCACCAGAATGAGACATCAAAAGAACAAGCTTGGCTTTTGAATCATTCTTGCTTCCTGTCTTGTCATGTGACTGCTTCCTCTTGCATGCCTTTTGACACTGTGATAGCTTTTGCCATGAGGCCCCCACTAGAGTGGCACAGATGTTGGTACCATGCCTTTGAACAAGCTCTAAACTATAGCTGAATAATCCTCTTTTCTTTATATACTATGCACCACCAAACATTTTGTGATAGCAACAGAAAACAAACTAATATAGTTGCCCAACACAGAGCATTCCATTCTCTTACATACGCATTTTCTGATCTCTTGAGGAACTGAAGACAATGAGGACAGGCCTGCCAGAAACCCAGTAGGTTGCATGACTTAGCGAGGAAGCAAGCCTACTGTCCAGCANGCCCAGGTGTACCTCCCCATGGAGACAGTTACAGGATGACATTCTTATTGGATCTCAATCAACTGGCCAGGCCAACACAAGCAGCTTACATCCCCCTAAATATGGCAGAAAAACTGCCATATCATGACTTAGTTTGGCAATATTTCTGGGTCCTGAGGGGTCATGCAGCCAAGCTGATGACAGACACCATTCCTCTGTCCCTCCCCCATCACTCTCAGGTTAACTGGAGTATANTTCAAACCACAAATAAACAAATGAAGTCGAGTCCTGCTCTGCCGGATGGAAAGAGAAGTTGAGACTGATGAGCAGGGCTGTAACAAACTTCCCTTCGGAATCTTTGTAAGTATCCTTGGCTTATTATTGTTGGTATCAAAATAATGCAGAAAGGCTCCAGTGAACGACGGAGTGTTACATTTTCAATGGCTTGGTGTGGAAGAGACCGGTGCATTACACAGGCACTGAGGGCAGTTCTTCTCTGCAGAGAAGCCAGCTTGGCCAAGGTCTAGTACAGGCCTTCTCTTCCATTTGAGAGCACCCCTCTATGAGGAGTCTGGGGCCTGAAGCTCATTCTCAGGCATAGGCAGCTAGGTGCTGTGGTGACATGCTGTGACAAGCTCCCTCCAGTCACAGTCCAGTCTCTGGAAAGTGCCCAAGTTAATTAGAAAAGACTCCAGGATAAGCTGAGGGGAGGGTTTGATGATGAAGAGCAGACAGAGTCCTGGGGAGATGGCTCAGTGGGTAACGTGCTCACAATGCAAGCGTGAGGACCTCAGGTCAGATCCCCAGAGCCTATGCTAAGCAGTAGTGTGTGTCTATAATCCCACTACTCCCATGAAAAGAAGGGAGGAAGAGACAAGAGAATCCCCAGGAGCCTGTGGGCCAGGTAGCCTGATGTACTCNGTAGAAAGCCAAGTGATCCTGTTTCAAACAAGGTGGCAGNTGAGGACCAATACTCAAGGCTGTCCTCTGACCTGCAGGCATCAGTTCCTTAGGATGCCTCTGTTGGAACCACAAAACATCACTGTCCTCCTGAGATACCAGGTAAGGTTTTAATAAAGTTNCTGACTCTGACGGTCACTCACACACATCACAGAGCTTCCCCTTACCCCATAGCCTAGGCATGCTGGCCTTTATAGTCTTTGCTTGATAAAACTCCCAGGGACTTCTGGCCATAGCCCTCAGTTCCTCCTCCCCCAACCTGGGGTCTTCTGGGCCTTCTTCAGGGTTCATAGCCCTTCCTCAAGTCATTTTTCCTTTTCTTTGGTACTGGGTGGTAACCAGGCATGCCAGGCAAATGCTCTAACCCTGAGCCACTTGATTTATAGCCCTGATAACACCCTTACCTATTATAGCTCTTTGGATGACAAACAGTGATGGGGCTGAGGGACATTTTCTGCCTGGAGACAATTTTTCCTGATTCATCTTTTTGTGATTCCTCATGGAAGGGACCATTGACTATTTCATTCTGATAGATTATTCTTGAACCTTCTTTGGGCATTTGGAGGAAGAAAAACAATGTGTCTCTATCATGCAGTGATTCTGAAAATATTCCACACTGAGGAGGTATCAGGCTTGTTGCAGACTTTGGGGCAGGGAAGTGCATAAAAAAAGGCTCCTGGAGGTTCATTCTGGTGGGCAGAGAGGTGAGGAGATAAGGGAACAAAGAAGCCCATGAGGAAGGAAGACATTGAGGAGAATAAGTAACAAAGATGCACACTGAGCTAACAGACCCGCCAAGGAGAAGTCACTCTGAAGGGAGCAAATGAGCCTCTNCAATGGGCAAGATGAAAAGAGTGTGGACACANCCTGGAAAGAGCTCACCATGGGTGTGAACAGCAGTTACTCTTGGCNGAACACTCATNAGTAAACAAGCAGGCACACACATTAAGAAGCATCCCCTTCTCCAGAAAAGAGCCCCCAGCCAGTCCTTGTCATTTATGGCCAAGGACAAAATCCTGCTATGAAGAGAAGACACCAGAGTGTCCTTACCCGTGGCNCTTTGCCAGTCTGTTTTACAAATGCATTCTCTCATCTCTTCAGGCAGCAAAGGTGATATGGACCAGCCTGCCAGAAACCCAGAAGGTTTTGAGACTTCG
>LZPO01008121.1:115486-128741 GCA_001675575.1 Neotoma lepida | reverse complement strand
TTTCAATTTGTAGGGTGAATTCTCAAGGCCCTTGGAAGAAGCCTGGCTCATCCAGCCGATGTCAGCTGAAACTGAATGTGCAAATCAGAAACATGTGCTGAGATTGTAGGATAATTTTTGATTTCTAAATAATAGCATCCATTCCCTCCACATCCCAGGGAAGAGGCCAGCCCTTGTGTTATGTGGCATTGAAGCTGGCTGTCCATGACTCACCAGAACACACAGTCCACTCTTGCTACTTGTGCATAAATTTCGTTCAGGAAACTTCTGTGGATTCTTCAATCAGAGACCCAGAGAGGGGAGCATTTCCTCTTTTTCTAAGAGGTTTCTCAGCACACACTTCAAGCAGTGTTCAGTTGACTCTTGGGCCACTGGAGCCTGGTGCTTACCCGGTGGAAGGGTTCATGATGCATCCTCCTTTCTCTGCAGCCATTCTGCAGCTGCAGCCCCTCTCCAATGTGTCATGGTTCATTCCGAAATTGTGGCCCAGCTCATGTGCCAAGGTCACGGCAGCACCAAGGGGGCTGTCTGAATGGTCCTCAAAGGAAATACAGGAGCACAGATTTACAGTTCACATCTGCTTGGCCTTTTCTTACCATCTTCTCTCCCCGTGGCATTTCCCCATCATTAACACTTGGTTTAACTGAAATCCCCATAAGGCCCAATGCAGAGCCTTGCTATGAATTCTGAACATGGGAAGTAATTTGGCCTATTTCATTAAGCCTATTTGGGGGTTCTTCCGGTGAAGGCTGTCTCATGAATAGCTGAGGATTCTTTGCCAATCTCCCCTCTGCAAAATACCATTGAGAGAGGCAAAAATGTATTCCCGATGATAGAGAGAAATGGCTACCTCATCAAGAGGATGCTGAATGGAGGGTGCTTTCAAATCATCTCCGAACAGCTAGACTTAACCCTTTCTCTTCCTTTCTGCCTGATAGGGGAGGATTTTGGGAAAGTTCTTGACAACCCACACTAATAGCTGGTCATGTAACATAACTCATTGGAAGGCTGACTGAATTAAGATTATAACTCAGTTATGGCTCACTCCTGCTGACCCTTTAAGTTGACCTTNGACATAGAGAAGTTCCCATAATCTGATGGAGCTGCTAGGGTTCACGTTAACCTTTGGCCACCAGCAAGCATTGCTGGCCATTTCCAGCTTACTGGAATCCTTGGATAGCTTGGCTCATATCCCAAGTAGACACTTAAAAATAACTAAAAATCCAGTTACTTAACTTAATCTAAATCTGGTTAATTAGCAGATATGATTTATAGAAATTCTACCAGTGAATGGAGTTTTGGAAAAGGTGTTCAGACCCTGGTGCAAATGAGTATCTTGCTTGAATTTTGGTTTGTGCTACCCAGAAAGAGATAACAGGTTTTCCAAGACATATCTAGAAGAGAGTATGATAATGTTTTTTTAGAAAAACTCTTATTTCCAGTCTTCATGAGGACTCTGGGTAACGGTGTGTTTCTGTGAGAGCTGATAGATTTACNGGTGGCATCATTACAGGCAGGGCTTTCTCACTAGCCCATTGTCTAAGACACAATAACGGGTCTAGGAAGCAATTGTTCTTAGATGAATTCCTGATAAATTACTTCATTTACATTTCACAGTTTCCTGTTGTAGGAAGTATTGTAGATATGTTTCAGGAAATAATTCTTAATAATGTGCACTGGTGGAGAGAATGTTGGTGCTGTGGAGGAATTTAGTGAGCACAAAATTCAAAGAACTTGTTCCTCAAGAATACTCAATCGCTAAGTTTTCTGTTCTGTGGAACATCAGTTTTGTTTTTAATTGTCTGAGTTACTTTATATCATGCATAAGTGATTATACAGAATCTATCTTAAGGATTACTGGTAATCCCTTTATAGCTGCTTACAGTGAGGAAGAGCACATATTTTTGTGTGTCTGAGATCATGTCTGAATCAAGAAGGTTTTTTTGTTTGTTTGGTTGGTTTGGTTTGGTTAGTTAGATACAAAGGCATGGTTTTAAATTACTAAAATTGACAGTTGACTTTATCTGGAAGAAATGGAGAAATGGTCTTGTAAGTCATATTTTTAGCTCTATAAGGGTTCCTCCCTTTTTGTCAACCACTTGTTACTCTATATTTGAGGGTCATTGGGTATGGTGACGGTCGAACCTAAAACACATGACTCCAACTTCAGGATGCAGTCATGGAAAGCTAGTATATATGTTTTAGGTCTGGGCAGGATGTTGATTTTGTTGCCTTATGAATCCCACAGAAGTTAAAGCTACTGTATGATGGCATTTCCACCCTATTTGATATTTCTCTGTGGATAAAAAGGCTGTGTGTAAAGATGATACTATCAGCCATCTAATTGGTGGAACCAATTTCTTTAAAAAATTTATTTATTTTTAATTATATGTGTACATGACTGTGTCTGTGTGTGGGTTTGTTCACATGAGTGCAGTGGCTGTGGAGCCCAGGAAAGGGTACTGGGTCCCTTGGAGCTGGAGTTACAGACAGTCAGGAGCTGCCTGACTTGGGTACTGGAAACCAAAGCCAGGTCCTCTGGAAGAGCAGTACTGTGAACTCTTTACTGTGGAGTCATTTCTTCAGCCCCCTTGATTAATAACTTCTGGCTTTGACTCTCATGGCATGACACCTAAGTTGCATCTATTCTCATCTTTCTTTCACATATTTAAAACAGTTTTTTTTTTCTGTATGATTTTAAAGAGGGAATTTTAGTACTTTCTTCTGTAGAAACAGAGCAAGGAATATGAGCTAAGGAGTCCTTTACCCTGTCTTGTGGGACATGGGATGCTTTAGCCCCATGCAGGGGCAGGACTCACTAAGCTTATGAAGAACTCCATTTTGGCCCCTAAATGTATTTGTGCCAATTTTAAGTGGCACAGTCAGTAGCAGCTAACCATGGAACCATGAAACTGAAAAGTACTCCCTCTTAAAACTTTACAATCTGTTCTATGAAAACATAGCTGCGATCTGACTTGAAATTAACCCGGCACCAGCAAAACCCAGACTTTCCAGTGACTTCCACGATGGAGATCACCGGCAGGGCTTCCGTGTTCAAAGGAAACCTGAGAGGAGCTGGTGCAAGCCAGCAAGCCAGTGAGTGGGTGCAGGCCCTCCACATAGGCTACCCACGCAGTGCGGGCTTGCATAAATTACCTACCACTGCTCCCAGACGGGAGGAAAATGTTTATGTACCATCACNGGGAAGATTAGATTAGGCTGTATGTAGAGAAAATAACACTCAGCAGAATATAACTGTTTCCACCCTTTGCTACAACTGAACACTCACAGCCGCTCTCTATGAGGGGTGAGAAGGGAGCATAGCTTCTTGGGAGGGCAATAGTGTATTTGTTTAATGGAGATGGAAGGACAGGCTCTGAGGAAACTCCCNGTCTGAGAGACCGTACCATGGTGGGCACTAGATTCTCAGGGGACAATCTGGTATGAGAATCCCTTCTAGAACTTTCAGGAGGGCCAGCGTGGGAAGGAGCCTCCCGTTGGGCAGACAGTCTAAGTTTCTTCCATTAAACTCATAAGAAATCTCAAACATCCTTCTCGTTGTATTTCCTTTTACAAACATATATAGCCCCATACATGACAAAGTTACCCCTGTAAAGCAATAAACCTAGGCCTCTGCCTTCCAAGAATAAGGTTATGATAAAGACAAATTGTATGCTGGCCAGAAGGTATGGAAAGCATTTGCAATGGTACGTAGCGAAAAACCTCAAACTTCTGACTGTTGGGCACAGAGGCAGAACCATCAAAAAATCACTTGAGTGGCAACATTTGGTGAGACCACAGTCTATCCCAAAAAAACTGAGCATGGAGGGCAACCCCCATGCCCTGGCTCATCCCAACACCAGGAAACATTCCTGGATTGAAATATTTTGACCAATAGTCCCACTTGAGATATGTCTGCCTTCCCCGAGCGGAGGTAAATTTAGAAAGCATCACCGGTAGGAGCTAATTTCATGAGGTCTGACAAGAGTAGAGATTTCCTGGGTGGGGAGAGGGGGGAATTAAAGAGGGAAGACATTTCCTGGGCATCTTTGGCTTACCATGACCACCCCTCCAGACTGCTCTGCAGTGCACATGCTCATGATGGGTGCCATGCCGATGGTGGTTCCTTGGAAGTAAACCCCACTAAAACACAAAAGGAAGGACTGTCTTTAATCTCATGCATTAGGGATGCATTTCCCAATACTTCACATCTTGTTAGGCAGGCCTGCCACAGAATGTTCAATGATGCAAGCAGCCCCAGGAGGGGGTATTTACTTGGCTTTTATCTTTTTCATTACACTTTACTTTTCCAGTTGCAGGATGGTCCCATAACTCTTGTCGAGTTTTGTTGTCCAGACTCAGACAGCGGCCAGGCATTATTTTGTATTTCTAAGTTACAGCCTGCCTGCTCCCTGATGGACTGCAGGGAGCTGTTCCTTTGAAACAATGCCTGCTGACAGAAAGGCTGGGAAGTCACCGGGAATCACTGTTTGCTAAAGGAAACAGGAGACAGCTTGGGAGCTTTTCTGTTGTAGCCGGAGTTTGCTTTCCTGTGTAACTCATCATCGCCAGACATGAAATCCTTCAAAGTGTTCTGCCAATATGGCTTTTGAGACTGAAATCGGCAGAAAAGCGATCACTCCCGCTAGAGCCAGTGTATAGCAAGTAAGCGCCCACAAAGCCTTGGCAGCAGGGAGGAAGTTTCTGGAAGGGAACTTCGTGGCTNCTATGTAGGCGTCCTCCTATCTGGAATCTCAACCTGATCATGAATCTAATCATACCAAAGGACTGTTTCAGGCAAGTGTGTTAATCCCAGGCTCATGCATTCAAACTTTAACTTTGTGTTTGTCAATTGTCATCAAGTGACTTGGTCATGTTATGCTGGCTGTGCACCAATACAGATGATGCAGTGAGAGTTTGAAGAGTCGAATATGAGGCCNGAGAGATGGCTCAATGGTTAAGGGCCGGCTGCTCTTCCAAAGGACCTAGTTTCCATTCCCAGCACCCAGATAACAGCTCATAACTGTCAGTAACTCCAGTTCCAGGGGAGTTACTAGGGGAGATCCAGCTTCCTCTTTTGGCCTCTGTGGGTGTCAAGCACGTACAGTGCACAGACACACATGCAGATAAACACTCATACATGAAATAAAATAAAAATAAGTTAGGTATCTTCACAGTGACTAATTGGATAGAGGCAGCAAGTGTATAAATACCATTGTTCCTTCTCTACTTCTGTTTCTTTTTTCTTCTTTAGTTTTTTCTTTCCTGCCTTTTTTCTTTACTTCCTTCTTTTATCAATATTCTATCTATTGCACTAGAGCCATCCCTTGTTATCTATGGGGATTAAACTTAGAATCCTCTGAGGGTATTACAACTCACAGACAGTCANTTCCTTGGATAAAGTGGCATTGTGTTTGCAAAAGGACCAATGCATCCATATAATCTAGTCTCNATTATTTGTCCTTAATGCAATGTAAGTGCTCTGTCAGTCGTTATGCTGAATTATTCAGGGATGACATGGATAAAGGTCTGTACATGCTTAATAAAAATATAACTTTTTTTCTGAACATTTCTGGTTTGAGGTTGGTTGGATCCACAGGTGTGGAACCCTCAGATGTCAAGGGCCAACTATACACTCATATTCACAGCCATTGTATTTACAGCTGCTCATATATACAGACCATATGAACGGTTACAACTATACATCTGAGTAAATAAGAAGGTTAAAGAAGATGTTAATTTATTTCCAGATGTTTAGGTTGGACGGATTCCTTTAGTGGAAAAAAACAAAAACGAAACATTCCAACTCAAAGTCATGAGATGGACTTTTAATAGCGCAGGATTGGTTGGTGCATAAAATGGGAAGCAACCAAACACATCCACAGGGACCCTGAGGAAATGGCCAGAGTGAATGATCAGGGAACACTGACCAACTGGGAGTGGATGGAGGCATTTCCTAAAGTGAACACAGGGCAGAACCATCTTGTTCCCTTCTCATAAATGTTCAACAAGCTAGATCTGACGGACCAAAGAACAGAAACCACTGTGTCTGAAGGTTTCACTTAAGTTACATGAGAACAAAAGAATAATTGCATAAAGTGCTTAAAGGTTAAAATAAACATGTGCCATTTCTGAAAACATCTGTTTCTTATGGATTCAGGCTAATATAGGGACATTCTCTTCTTTTAAATGCAGAGGTGTCTGGAGTAACTCACCATGGGTTGCTGGACAGTCCTCCCACCCTACTTCATTTCACATCTCCGGAGACATTAGTTGCTACTCTAATGCNTTCTATTCTTCTGTTTTTCTCTCAGCAGACAGAGACTCGCCAGAGCAAGGACATTTAATAGTG
The DNA here is from genome assembly GCA_001675575.1 of Neotoma lepida. Classification (NCBI taxonomy): domain Eukaryota; kingdom Metazoa; phylum Chordata; class Mammalia; order Rodentia; family Cricetidae; genus Neotoma; species Neotoma lepida. The sequence goes on along the minus strand of LZPO01008121.1, from coordinate 122,389 downwards.
GCCACTGTTATGTTCAAATTACCTAGCTGGGTCCTAGCAGGTGCCCTACGGATACTGATTGGAGGAAGAACACAAGGTCTGGATGACACTTCCTGACCTGGAAAGCCAGAGAGAACTTCTTTACCAGAGGAGGAAGGCTTTTGTGTTTCTCCAGGTACCTGGCAATCTTCACTCATGTGCCTTGCTCTCAGATCATGTAAAAATACAGATTTTTCCCTTAATGATACACTGCTGTTTGAGACAATCTTATTAAGACTAAGACCAGAAAAATTAGCATAGAGGAAAATGCTCAGTTATGGAAAACCAAACCAAACCAGAAATGAGAGTCCTGCAGAGGGACAGGAGATTTCCCCAATGGGTCTATGATGCCAGGTGGGGATGTGCTTGACCCCTGATGCAGGCTAGGAAGCTTCTTGGAGGAGCCAGTATGCTGTGTAGACAGATGTGGCTCTGTGGTACTCACAGGAAGTATGTGCAGATGGTACTGCATCTTGAGTAGAGGACAACAGTACCTCTCACCTGATAAGCTGAGCATTGTCATGGGATTTGCGAGGTAGAAGCTTGATCTTCCTCCAGTCCAGAAATTCATGGAGACTGGTGAAGGGGTCCTGGCTTATAGAGCATTTGTCGATGTCATTCCACACTTCCACCCCAACCAGCACGATCCGGATGTTCAGTGGTCTGTAAAACTAGGAAAATGGGCATCCTTGGAGGATCACATTATCAGAAACTTAAAAAGAAAATTGGAACCGATTTCACTGTTTGAAGTTCATTGCTAAGTCAGGAAAACCCCTCTGTGCACCTTTGTTCCCATGGCAACAGGATTTAGGATATAGTTTTAGTGCCTGCTACAAAGTGAAATGTTAGCTGGACTCTCTAATTCTGACCAATTTGATGCTAAAGTTATCCGCTATTTCTCCTGTCTGCCCATAGATGTATGGGAAGGTGACTTTCAAGTGACTTGCTGTGATTTAAATGTGGGTGTATGTTACCATTTAATATGCTGTCAGTTAATATTGACTGGATGAAGATCATTCAGTCACTTCTGCCAAGAATAAGATTTTTTTTCATTTTAAGTACAGTGTTCTACCTATGAGGCACTGAAGATGAATCTGAATTTCTCAGCAAAGACTCAGCTTTGGCTGATGCCATCATATTCTGTTACCTATCCAGTTAGGAAGTTTAGTGCCTTTCAGAATAACAGAAGCATAGACCAAAGCTTCAGTAACTTCATGACTACATTTTTCTCACCATATCAAGAAGTTATCTCAGCCCTGGTGAGATGGGAAGATCAGTCATGTGGAGTTCTTCTCACAGGAGCTTGAGAAAGCTTNGAGCAGACCCAGAGTGAGTCTTCTCTTTCATCCCTACAGACAGGCAGTGATGACTTCAACCAAAGCCCCCAGTCCATAGGAGATCGGGGAGGGGGCAACTCTTCTAGTTGCCAAAGGATGGCTTGTCTCATGGGCAGTAAGAGTGGCTTGTCAACATGGAATGCACATCAGTCCATCCCAGCGTCGACACTGAGGTTCTTCTAGGCCCATAGTTCAGGATCCAAAGCAACTACAGAGTTAAGAACTGTTACTGTTCCCATTTATAGTCAAGATAATGAGGCTGGGAGGGGCCCAGTAAAAACCACCCTTGCTCTACACTTAACAGCAAACTGACAAGGAGGCGACTCTGTGGTCACAACCAAGGAGGTAATCTTTTGATGCTGGTGACATACAAGTCCACATGTAACAAGAAGGTCCCCACTTTCTGAGACACAAGGAGAAAGGCATTACAGCCAGCTCCAGAGGGAAGCAGAGCCTCTAAGTTTCTAGTAACATCTGGCCAGCAAGAAACAGGAATCCCAGCAACTCTACATGTGAGAGTTAAGCATCATTCCAATGCAGTGAGCTGAGGCGCAAGGAGCTCCCTAGGGCTGAGCCTCTGACCCCAGATTCTCAACCCCACATGAGGCAGCTCATCCTTTCCCTTGCTGATCCCCAGAGTCACATGGTNAGTGCTGGGTCAGTAGCAGAACCCAAAGAACTCAGCTGGGGCACAAATGATGTCATCGGCTACACTGATTGCAGTGGTCCAAGTCTGGGTTAAACAGATAACAAAGACCATATGGAATCAATACATTAATGAGACAATTACATAAGCAAAATGTTGCCCCATGGTGTGCTTTTAATCAAGCAGCACATGACTTGTGGTTGTTTCCAAACTTCCAGCCCAGGTTACCCAGGAAAGACCATTCCAGGATCGTTCTGAATGATGCCTGCTCATGCCAGGGGCACCCCTCAAGATGACATTCCATACTGCATCATATGCAAAGGTCACAGTAATCGGAAAACAAATATCCAATGCTGATGTTTGTGCCAGCTTTCTAAGGTACTTCCTTAGGGCCAGATATCCTGAGTAGTCTTGAGGGTTATTTTCTGAGAAATGGACACTGTTTGCCTCCCAGAAGTATTGAGAGGAAGCAGGAACTAATGTCTGCCCAGGCCTAACCTATCGTCTTTCTCAGCACTAACTCAGCAGCATACCAAGCATGGAGGTTTTCATACCAATGGAGAGTTTGTATTTCTCTGTGACCTCTCTCTAACCACATCCTAGNCCAGATTTCAGACTTAGTGGAATGTCACCTCCTCTCTAAAGTTGGTACTGTTGGTTAACTTCCATGTGTGCTATGCCTACCTCAACCATTATTCACCGTCCCTTGACTACCTCCTCTGAATGTTCTTCCTTGGTTTGCCCACAGGTCATCTTGGTTCTTGTCAGTGAAGTGTAATAAGCCTAAGTACAGCCCTGGCTTGATGCCAAGGTACTTTCTAAGCCCAGGCTTAATCCGCAAAGTGACCCTATGTTAGGAACTGTTATTGCTCACATTTTAGAGTTAAGACACTGAGGCTTGGAGGGGCCAGCTACATTATTCCATGGCTGGACTGGCACACGGACACAGGCTGACTCTAATGTCATGGTTTGAAGCATTAAAACTGCCACCCACATGTGAATACCATGACTGCAGACTTTGAGAAAAACTCACGGGCCTCTGTAGGACACATAGAGCTCGGTAGTTGCCTGCCTGGCTCAGAGATCCCAGAACTATGTAGACACAGTCAGAGACACAGATGAGTGATTCTTCTATTTACACAACAGATACAAATGTTTGCTATCAGTTCTTGCTGTGGGCAAGAACATGGCACAAGCAGAGAAAATAAAGATTAGGATGGCCTCACCCTAGCTCAGCTGTTCAGAGGTCACCATAAGGCTTTAGGCACGGCACGTGCTACCATGAATCCGGTTAACTGATATGGTATCCCACAGAGCAGTAGCATCAACAGGAAGTCCAAGGAATGCTGTGTTGGAGGGGCNAAAGTTTTCTGGAAGGAGTGGATAAGAAATGAGGAAGGTAGGATTCCCTAGGGTCCCAGGACAGCTTGCATTCTTCAGGCNACTGGCTCAGGAAAAGGAAAGGAGTGTGGTCACATGAGTGAAGAAGGCTGAAGAAATTCAGAGTCCTTCAGAGGAGGGCTACTGAAGTCACAGCTTAAGAAGGCTGGGTTGGAGTGATGGCTTCAGATGCAAACCTTCAGTCCCCAGATGCTCACTGTGCTGCTCCTGCTACAGTGTAACCAGGACCCAGGAACAACGCTTCATAGTTTTTTCTGGAAGCATGACCATCAGGCACACATTCTGTTTCTGTCATCTGGGATTTTCTGACCCTTTTTAGAACCTCACCTTTGTCTCTGAGTCACTTCTCTGTCTCCAAGTCTGGAGTTTTCTTCTTTTTCCAAATCAGTACAGCTAAACAGTTATTAATTTAGAATACCCAACTGAGCCAAGATGTCAGCAAATGAGGAAGTGGTCACTGAGACAGTCAATGAGTCTTGGGCTAAGACTCTCCCATGAGTGTAACTGCAAAACTGAAACTGGGAAGTCTGGTTTTGCCTGGAGCCATAGCCAACAGCTGTGGATACAGAGTTACCCAAGGAGCCTGAGTTTTCTCTCCAGGGTCTCTAGGAGCTGTTGAGAGATGGGCAGGAATAGCAGGGCTAAACATGTCTGTGTGCTCAGTGAACTGGTTCTGCTCCCCCTTCGTCCAGGCTGGTAATGGCCAGCATAAGCCATTAACAAACCCCTAATTGCTCATTTTCAGTTTTGTGAACTGAAGCAAGATCTAACCTAAAATAATATATAAAGAGAGATAAAGGCAGAGGGCCAGATATACCACTTCTTAAAATGGGGTTTCAGCCATTTCTAGTTAGATGTTAATGTAGCCCATCATTTCCTGTTACTTCTGAGGCCTGGGATGTGCTCTTTTACACCTTAGGGGAGCAGGAGGGCTTTTAGATGACAGTCTGCCTTGTGGAGGTTAGCGTGCTGGCTTGGCCTTTCGCTCTCTGTCACCGACCGTGTCTCCATCTTACCTCACCTGTTTTAAGGAGAACTCTGCACAGATCTGTGCTGAGCCCCACCCACCTGAGTCAACCAGATCAGATTAGGAAGGCTGAGATTTAGGAAGCAGTATTTAAAAGAGTAGTCCCACGGACAAACAAAATGCCCCAGGGAATTCTAATGCCCCAGCTGACTGTGATTCTGCTTTTCTTGTTTTGGACAGGTCTCAGGTAGCCAGTGCTAGCCTCCAACTTGCTATGTAGGTGAGGGTGACTTCGGACTTTGATCTCCTGCCTCTACCTTCCAGGGACTAGAATCACAAGCAAGCACTACCATGGCCANTTTATGTGGTGCTGGGGATGGGANTTCGCTTCATGCATGGAAGATGAGAACTCTGCCCACTGAGCTACATCTCCAGTCCCTGTGACCTAGCTTTAATTCCTGTGCTATGCTTGACATATTTCCNAGGATCCATGCTTCACCCTCCTTTCCCAAAGGACAGGTCCCCTAACCAGGATTCTCCTTCATCCCTTGACTTTAGGATACACAGTAATGTGTAAAGAGTTACCACTGAAACATTTAAAAAAAAGTGTGTTGCCAATTCTTCACAGACCTGGAAAGAACAATACTCAACTTCATTTGGAAAAACAAAAAACCCAGGATCGCTAAAAGAATCCTATACAATAAAGCCACCTTGGGAGGCATCACGATCCCTGGCCTCAAGTTCTACTATAGAGCTATAGGAATAAAAACAGCTTGGTATTGGCATAAAAACTGACATGTGGACCAATGGAATAGAATTAAAGACCCTGACATTAACTCACACACCTATGAACACCTGACTCTTGACAAAGAGGCCAAAACTGTACAGTGGAAAAAAGAAAGCATCTTCAACAAATGGTGCTGGCATCACTGGATGTCAACATGCAGAAGATTGCAAATAGATCCATATCTATCACCATGCACAAAACTCAAGTCCAAGTGGATCAAAGACCTCAATATAAAACCAGTTACACTGAACCTGACAGAAGAGAAAGTAGGAAGTAGTCTTGAACACACTGGCACAGGAGACTACTTCCTAAATATAACACCAGTAGCATAGACACTGAAAGCAACAATTAATAAATGGGACCCCCTAAAACTGAAAAGCTTCTGTAAGGCAAAGGACACGGTCAATAAGACAAAACGACAGCCTACAGAATGGGAAAAGATCTTCACCAANCCCACATCAGACAGAGGGCTGATCTCCAAAATATATAAAGAACTCAAGAAACTAGACATCAAAATAATGAATAATCCAATTAAAAATTTGGGCTACAGATCTAAACAGAGAATTCTCAAAGAAAGAATCTCAAATGGCCTAAAGACATTTAAGGAATTGCTCAACATCCTTAGTCATCAGGGAAATGCAAATCAAAACAACTCTGAGAAACCATCTTACACCTGTCAGAATGGCTAAGATCAAAAGCACTGAAGACAGCTTATGTTGGAGAGGATGTGGAGCAAGGGGAATACTTCTCCACTGTTGGTGGGAGTGCAAACTTATACAGCCACTTTGGAAATCAGTATGGTGGTTTCTCAGAAAATTGGTAATCAATCTTCCTCAAGACCCGGCTATACCACTCTTGGGCATATACCCAAGGAATGCTCAATCATACCACAAGGATACATGCTCAACTATGTTCATAGCAGCATTATTTGTAATAACCAGAACCTGGAAACAACCTAGATGCTCCTCAACTGAAGAATGGATTAAGAAAATGTGGTATATATACACAATGGAGTACTACTCAGCAGAGAAAAACAATGACATCATGAAATTTGCAGGCAAATGGATAGAACTGGAAAATATCATCCTGAGTGAGGTAACCCAGACTCAGAAGGACAAACATGGTATGTACTCACTCATAAGTGGATACTAGGCAGACTACAACCTACAACTCCAGAGAAGCTAGCTAACAAGGAAGGTCCAAAGTAGGACACATGGATCACCCTGGGAAAAGGAAATAGATGAGATCTCCAGAGTAAACTGGGGATGAGGGGTGGGCAATGGAGGGTAGAGGATGGAGGATGAGATCACAAGGGAACGGGATGGCAGAGCTAGCACAGGGATGGAGCGGGAAAGCAGTGAAATAGATACCATGATAGAGGGAGACATCATGGGGATAGAGAGAAACCTGGTGTTAGGGAAGTTCCCAGGATGACCCCAACTTGGACTACTAGAAATAGAGGAGAGAGTGCCTGAACTGAACTGGTTTGCCCCAGAGATCAGATCGGTGAATACCCTAACTGTCATCACAGAGCTTTTCTCCAGTGATTGATGGAAGCAGATGCAGAGATCCACAGCCAGGAACCAGGCAGAGCTCCAGGAGTCCAGTTGGGGAGAGAGAAGAGGGATTCTAAGAGCAAGTGCTTCAAGATCATAATGGGGAAACCTGCAGACAACCAAACCAAACTAGTGGGAACTCATGAAAGTTGGATCAATGGTCATGGAGCCTGCATGGGGCTGGACTGGGC
>LZPO01008121.1:88004-111053 GCA_001675575.1 Neotoma lepida | reverse complement strand
AGGAATAGGGACACTCAGCAGTGGAGATACAGATGCAAACAAGATGGCCTCTGAGGCAGGTTACATTTTAATCAAGCTTCCTCAGAAAGCATTTACACTCTTCTGTAAATTACTGGGAGGATCCCAAAGGCATTTTTAGGGGAAATAAACCAATTCATGGAGGGTGGTCTCCAAAATCAAACATTGAAAACAGAAAAGCAAAGCCTTCTGCTTCTGCAATAACACACAGTTGGAGGAAGTGGGGGTTGATCTCGTCTCTGGTCCTCCCGACTGAAATTGCTGGTTTATGACTTAAGTCTCATACAGGGCTTGAGCTGAACACTCAGTGTTACAACCACTTGTCCAGACAAAAGCAGAAGGGATGAAGGCGTGCTTTGAATCATGTTTCCAGTCACATAATCCGGAGGGAAATATCTTTCATAAAACAAATCTCCACCAGGCCAGAATCTTCCAAACAGATTTTTACAAGAAAAATGTTTGTATTATAGTGGTGTTCCTGCTTGCTGCCCAGCTGTGCTGATTCATGAATTTAGGTGTCCCTGAAGAAATCTGGAAACCTCATGGAGGAAGGAAAATGAAGTACCATGAAAGGTATAATTTCTCACGCTTTTACGGCGCTGCAAGGAGAAACCGGCGGGCTTGGTAACTGTACNCACAGGCAGGTTTCACGGTGCTAACTAGGAACTCAGAAAGGCAAAAAGTCAGCCCCCATGCNTGCTCAAAATGAGACACTTCTGGAAATGTGCTTTTTCCTTCCTGAGGGGCCAAAGAAGTAGAAATCTCCTCAGCTTTTCTCTGCTCCCATCCCTTGATGTANGCATGTTTATGTGTTTGTATGTGTGCTTCAATAGGTTGTGTGTGTGTGTGNGNGCGCGCGCGCNCGNGTGTGTGTGCNTGTGTTTGTGTGTGCGCAAGCGTGTGTGTGCATGCANGTGGAGGCCAGAGGTTGCTGGCAAGTGTCTTTCTCTAACCCTCTGCACCTNGAGTTTCTGAGACATGGTCTCTCAGTGACCTAGGAGTTTATCATTTCAGTTAGGTTGGTCTGACAGTGAGTCCTTGGGACCCAACAGTCCCTACTCCTCTGCCAGTTCTGGGGTGACAGGTGCATGCCTGCTGCATCTGGCTCTATACATGGGTGCTGGGGGCTCTGAACCCAGAACAGAATGCTCTTTACTGACTGTGCCATCTCTCCAGCTCCCAGGAATCATTTTCTTTCTCTCTCCTTTCTCTCTCTGCTACAATACCCTGTTCAACCATGAACAGATCCAGCTAATTATGCAGACAAAAACATGGTTGTGGAAATGGAGAAATAAATTAATCTCTCATGAAAAACTCATTGAAAAAGGGCTGGTTGCTTAGGCATTTACACTTTTCAGACTGCAGAGGGTGAAATGTAGGACCAGAGGACATTTCCAACTGGCCTTGAACCATCGTTTAGAAAACACACAATCCCAGATTATGAAAACAAACACACGAACACAATTTTCCTGTCTCTGCAGTTTTCGGAGAAATCCACATTTTCTCATGAATTCAGAGAATTGCAAGCTCAGAGAGAAGTTTAACCACATCATAATGAAAAGCCACAGGGGAGTGGCCGGCTCCCTGAAGGAGAGGCTTAAATTACCTCCATGTGATCTTTACCTATCTAGGCTGTCCAGTTTTAAAAATATATATTTGAAATTTGTGATATGGGCAGCAACATTGGAAACTGCTTGTTTGACTGAATTTTCATTCTGCAGGACTGTGAACAAAAGCTATTCCCAAACAGGAACCCGAGTCTCTCAGAATGGACCAACAGTTTCAGCTCCAAGGTAGGGACAGAGATGGAGACAAGGTACCCAAGAGGGAACTAGTTCCTAGACCACCGTAAGTCAACCCAGCCAAGTGCCCAGTGGCTAAGTACCCTCTGAAGAGCTTGCTGTGATGTCTGGCACAGAGAGTTTAACTCAAGCAAGGAAAGCAAGGGGAAACCAGGGTACCAATGTGTTTCCACAGCAATCCTGTCTTCTTACGGCCAGATCATTGGCAGACATTTGCTCATCCCCCAGTGTCCTCTGGGAGCTTGCTGTGTGCCACATGATGGGTTAGGTACTGGAGATATAAGGGGTGGACAAGACCAAGGCCATTTGCTGCCTTCATGAAGCAATTCTTTTCTCTGCTACTGGGATATATGGTTTGATTTTCTTATTAGCAGACTTAGCCTGTCTCTCTCACAAAGCTTACTAAGGTGGCTGCTAAAATCTCTTTCTATTCTTTTTGTTTGCCTTGAGAACATGTAGCCCAGGCTGGCCTCTACCTTACTATGGAGCCGAGGCTGACCTTGAACTCCTGATCTTACTGCCTCCACCTCTAGAGTGCTGGGATCACAAGATGCACCCCCAGATCCAGTTTATGCGATGCCAGGGATAGCACTTGAAGCCACATGCATGTGAGGTGAGCACCTTACAAACTGAGCTTCATCTCAAGCTCTCCCTTGCCTCTCTTGCAGGCACACGGAGAGGGATGGAGTCCAGGCAGGTGAGCCAAGTACCAACGCACATTAGGCTGGACTTAAATATCCCCAGAGAGGGAACTATGATACTTCTGCCTTGCAGAAGCAAATGGGGCTCTCACTACAATCTAACATAGAGCCTTGTAAAAGTGACAAACAGCTCAACTTTATATGATAGCCAGCGTGACCGCCTAGATCAGAGGGATTCCTGGTGCTCTGTGAAGAAAAATGCAAACATCCACAGAAGCCGAGATAGTTAACATTTAGGGGGTCAGAAAAACTCGGGAGAAGAGCAATTGTGCTTGGTGTGCCGCATAAGCAAGATTAATTAGCTGCAGTTACATTGATTTTTTTTTTTAAGTATAGAATAAAAGGCAGCGTAGTGAGGCAAGTGATGGGCAGGCAACTTGAATCTGTGCTCTGCCTGTTCACCACAGAGCTCTCCAAAATGACCTTCTAGGTGCCTGGAACTCCCAAGTATTCTGCTTATTTGAAAATGATTTTTTTGTACTGTCTTTATAATCTGCTCACAGTTTAGGGTAAGTTCTTTCCCTGTGCAAGACCATCAAAAGAAATTTTAGAACAACAGTGGGAGTTGAGGGGAATGGCACCAGCATCCCTGCCTTCCCTTTTCCATTTAAGGGTTCATTTACGTCCCCACATTAGCAAACAGCATCATTAGGCAGGCTTTCTCATTTCTCTCCATGTCAATGTGACTGGAGATGATGGTGCCAATCATGGATCTAGAGAGATGTGTATGNTCAGGGAATTAAAATACAGTCAGCAAGTACAGACCAAGTTTGTACTTCTAAATGAAATGGGAGCACATTTGAGCATCATTTAAACTGTCAAGTTATAAATCATGCAATGTGGGTAACAGGCATTCAACCAGGTACTCAAAGCCAAGAGCCTGGAAAACAAAATGCAAATGCTCTACTTGTTTATGATGGGTGAAGTTTGGCTCAGTCACATCCTAGCTGGGGTCTGGACTCAAAAGCAGGCATGTTTGCATAGTGAAATAAACATGAGAGGGACTANAGAGGCTGTCTCTGCTTCCAGCTCTTAAGTCTGTCACTCAAGAGAGGTGGGGCAGGGGAGGAATGCAAGAGGGACCCTTCCAGCGCTGAGATGCTGCTGGGGACATTCTCTCTCTCTCTTTCCCCTCCCTCCTTCCCTCTATCTCTGTCTATCTCTCCCCACACACCCTCCTCTCTGCATGTGTGTGTGTGCATGTGCTCATGTGTGCAGGTGTGTGGAGGCCAGAAGGGAGCTTCAAGTATTCTTCCTCAGGACATCATTCACAGATTTGTTGGTTAGTTTTGTTTTTGTTTGTTTTGCTTTGTTTGAGACAGAAATTTTCACTGAACTTGCCAAGTAGTCTAGACTGGCTGGCCTGGGAGCCTCAGAGATCCTCTTGTCTCCACCTTCCCAGAGCTGGGTTTGCAAAACAGCATCAGTGTGTCTGGCTTTGAAAAAATATATTAGTATAGATTTTGGGGATTAAACTCCAGTATACATACATGCACTTTATTGACGGAGCTATTTCCTTAGCCTCATTTTGTTATTCTGAAATAGGATCCCATGGATTGGCTATGTGATGGGAATGCCCTTGAATTCTTCATTCCTACTACTACCCTCCAAAGTGCTAGGATTATAGGGGTACACCACCATCTCTGGCATTTCTGGGTAGTTTTAAGATCCTGGAATTCAGGTAGACTCCCATCCCCATTCCTTAAGCATTAATGCCAAGGGGAGCAGCAGCACGTAAAGAGAGAGCTCTTCCTTCTATGAGGAGGCAGAAAAACAAATGTTTTGAGCATTATACATGGGCAGTCTTGGGAACCATCATAAGGGGAAGGGGTTTGGAGCTCATGACAGAAAATCTGAATGGACAGGGCAAAGTCCAGAACTGGGTGGCTTAGAGCCGTTGTGGGGAACAGACACTGCACAGGTATAAAGAGAATNCTAGGAAAGGGGCAAATGCATGGAACATAACTCTTTTTGTTTAAACTTAGAGGATTTAGAGGGGGAGGGGGCAGTTCAGTGGTAGTCTACTTGGCCTAGCATGCATGAGGCCCGAGTTTAATCTCTAGGACTGCTGGAAAGCAAAAAGAAGGAAAGTAAGAAAGCAAGTAAGCAAGCAAGGAAGGATGTGTCAAAATGCACCAAGAATAATCTTCATGGAATGTGGACCGTTAGGTGTACTGTTAACTCAAAGTTAGATGACTGTTAGCTAAAGCTGGGAAAGACAACACATTTTGAGGGATGTAAAGAACATGTCACTCTTGCTGTCCTTGCCAATAAATGTTAGCATAGGGGACACCATACATTTGATTTTTAAATACTTCTTCTCAAGTGAAGAATAGGAAACACACACATACACACCCCTACTCCAAATAAAACAAAAACAAAACAGCCATGAAAAGATTGATAATTTCATCTCTGGTTATAATCTAGTGGTGGAAAAGACCCTTTGCTCCTTGCCAACAAAGCTCCACTGTGGCCTGTACAGCCCATGNGAATGGCAATGAGCTGTTCTACATGGCAGAGTTGTTCCAGAGCATTATGGGAAATGTTGGTGAGGGGAGTCAGCTTGTAGCACAGGCTCTGTTGACAACTCCAGTGCTGCAGCAAAAAGAGAGTCATGGCAGGAGGTCAGAAAAGGCAGGCTGCTGCAGAGTCCTGGAGGGCAAGGACAAACAGTGACGGTGTTGCCTAGTGATAAACGAGACCAGTAAAATCACTGGAGAAGTCTTGGTGGCCCTCTGCACATGCACGTGGGTAAAGATGTGGGTAAAGATGGTCCATTTTCTATACCTAGTTCTGAGATCCCAAACTGTGGAACAGACCACGGGTGATGAAACCTTAAGGTGGAGAATGAGAAGGGATGGGGAACCCGTGCTTGCTTTGCTGGCTATCCCATCCTGGCTTCACCCTGCTGTCTATGTCCACGGTGATTCTGCCACTCCTGACCCTGATGATGAGACTTTACTTATCACATGTGAATGAATCTGATACTCACATTTGCAGGGAAGAGGGAGGGGTTTGAGTTTGTGATCATACTCTTCCCAGGACATGCCCTGTCTCCTGAGGAACGGGGCATTCCATCCACACTGCATCCAGCAGCAAGGTTGCTTCAGACCTCCCAGCCCTGAATGTCTCTTCCTTCAGCCCTCAGCTCAAGAAACATGAACTTGGGATGCTCTCTTACCCTTCTTGACCACATTTGAGAGGGTTCAGGGGAGACATCTTCCATGGTGAGGCTGGACTGGTTATGATGTGACCCACACAACCCCTGGATGTTCTTCATGGTCTCAGCTGGGATGAGTTTGTATCTGTCGGTGGCATTTTTCATCGGTTCTAAGATATAGGTTTTATTTTCAAACACGATAAGTCCCCTGTTGAAAAGGTAATACAAATATTAATTTTAAGGACAGTTCCTTATTTATGAGGAGAAATCCTGGTTTATTTATATTTTCAAGCTTGAGGAGGAGAAGCCATTTATATACTTTGTGTTTGTGCCATTCATTTTGAAAATTGTTTGAAAACCAAGTTTGGGGATTTCACTTGTTTCAAATATTTTTATGGCAAAGAGCAGACTGCATTGTGCCTCGTTTTTGTTTTTGTTTTTCTTTGTTTTTTTCCTCCCCATCTCAAAGACATATAACTGTGAAAGAGNCTAGCAGAAAGACCCAATGTGACAATAAGTCCATTTGAATTAGCAGACACAGTTCAGAAAGGAAACCTTCCCTTCTCTTGGAAGAGACAATTTCTGTACTGAAATAATTTGTCCTGGTCAAGCCTATTTTCTAAATCTTTGAAGGGATTCAGATATAAAAATGGAGAAGATTTATAATGTTTTTGTATTTTTTTTTCTTATTTAATCTGTGGGAGAGGAACACATCAAAGCANCCATCTTAGAACCTGCTGTGGACAGAATGTGACATGTCCCTCACAGGCTCACATTATAACACTTGGTCTCCAGTGGGTGGCACTGTTTGGGAACCTTTAGGAGGCCGAGCCTTGTGGGAAGGAGTGGGTCAGGTGGGTGGGACTTGAGGTTTTATAGCCCAGCCCTACTTCCTGTCCATTCTCTATTTCCTGACCATGTTATAATGTGGCCAGAAGCTGCCAGCTCCTGCAGCCATGCTCTCCCATCATGCTGACTATAGCCCCTTGAATTAGTCAAAGCGAACCTTGCCTCCTTTAGATGGCTTCTTGTTAGGTACTTTCTCAGAACAAGAAAAGTAACTAATACAGCACCCCAAACATTTGAGCTAATCCTTGGGTGTGTGTGTGTGTGGGGGGGCTAGCCTTAAGTCCATTGGGGAGCTCTTTTTTTTTATCTTATTGTGTGTATGTGCATCTGAATGTTTGCATATGTGTGTGCATGCTGGTGTGTGTGTATATGTGTGTGTGTATGCTGGTGTGTGTATATGTGTGTGTGTATGTGTGTGTATGCTGGTGTGTGTATATGTGTGTGTGTGTATATGTGTGTGTATATGTGTGTGTGTATATGTGTGTGTATATGTGTGTGCGTATGCTGGTGTGTGTGTATATGTGTGTGCGTATGCTGGTGTGTGTGTATATGTGTGTGTGTATGCTGGTGTGTGTGTATGTGTGTGTGTGTGTATATGTGTGTGTGTATATGTGTGTGTGTATGCACTTATATGGAGACTAAAGGTGGATTTTGGGAATCTTCTTTAATCACTTTACACCTTATTCTTTGAGGCAGGGTCTCTCAACCAATCCCAGGGATCACCTGTGACCAGTCATACTAGACAGCTTGCTCCGGGCATCACATCTCTACACCTTCCAAGGCTGGAATTACAGCTGCTGTGTCCATGAGGCATGTCCTTGGGTTCTAGGGATCTGAACTCCAGTCTCTTTCTTGGACATCAAATGGGGAGCCCGTTATAGAACTGAGGAACACTGTGAGAGCCGCCCTGTCCTGTGGCTGGGCAAGGACCATCTGGGGTCCAGCAATTGCAGGTTTAAGCCGCAGCTCTGAAACTTCCTAGCTATGCAAGCTTGTTTAGTCTCCCGAGTGTCCCAAACCTGGTTTCTTTACCAGCACAGGGTGGATAACAGTAACTTCCTGTCATGATTGTTACACCTCTCAGTGAGAACATTCAGCTCCCTAGATGTCCAAGTTACTGCTTAAATGGTGGCATCTCTCTTCCTTGAATAAGGACAGATCCACACATCAGGCTGCTGTTCATGAGTTATTCCAAAGACTGACAATTTTAGGGAAATCTTATGCTTTGTGAATGTATCCTACCCACAGGAATGCTGGCCATCTGTTGCTCCCTGATATTAAATGCAGCATTCGTAAGATAAACATCCTTCTGGGAATGACAATGACCAAANAGAACCCTGTGAGCCAACAGTTAGGCTTGGAAATAAAGGCATAGAGTTTTAAAATACATGGACAAAAGAATTCTGGATAAGACAGTGGTTTAGAAGCCAGAGAAAATGATTGATTATAGTCAGGGAAACAAAGAGAATGGGGGTATCTCATCACCCCCTCATCAGCCCCCAGGATCCACCTGGTCAAAGCTACAACAAACTTCCTATGCCTTTGAACCCGGACTTGCTGCAGCACAGATGCAGATTCCAGCAAACTCTAGCAGTTGACTGCACCAGGCTAAAAGGCCTTGTCCAGAAAACCTACAAAAGCTGTGTTAATAGAGATTTTATTGACTGGGTCCCCAGAGATTGCCACCAGGACCCCATTAATGTCCCAATGGAAACAGTGAAACAGTGGGAGCCAAGTACAAGCTCTAGACAAGGCTCTGGGCANTGCATAGCCACCCCTGCTGAGGCCCTGTGAATCAAGCCGGGCAGCTATCCCCAGCTCAAAGAACAGAGCCAGGTAGCTCATTAAGAAAACTCCACGCAGAGGTGAAGGTAGAAACTCACAGGAGAACAGGGCTACCAAAAATCAACATGGAGGTCATCTCAGAGCAGGACAAGGAAGGCAATGCAGTGGATGTGCTGTGCAAGACAAAAACCAACATCCAGGCCACTGACTGCATTCTCTCATATCTCCACTGAGCTCTCAGGCCCCACAGCTCTTCCTTATCCATATAATACCCCACTCAGCCTAGTAGACCGGCTGCATCTCCCACTGCTTACATCAATTACTCTCTCCTCTATTTCCTCGTTCCCTTCCCTCCTATTGCTACATCTCCTAAAGCCTAGGGGCTGATCTGGTTTTGATATCAGAGTATATATCTTTATACCATTCTGTTGTCTACCATGAAATCTCCCTTCCTTTCCCCTCTCTTGTCTCTATTACTCCTACTCTCCCTCTACGTATGTATTCTCTATGTACTCCTACTCTTCTGCATGCTCGTTTTCTCTAGTTCTCATCTATGAGAACCACTCACTATGATTTCTCACTTCTCTTTTTCTTCTACTCATACCCACAGTAACCGACGCATTAGTATAGATGGTACTGTCTGGGTGCCTTTACTCCCTGAAACAATTAGTATTTAACAAGTGTCTGTTTTGTAGCTGCCTGCTACTCTACTGTCAGAGTAGGTCAGCTGCTGGCTAGTGACTATTCCTGCAGTATCAACACACAGGGANGGACTGGAGATAGAGCCTGGTGTCTGTAAAGCCCATCTGACGGAGGGAAAGCTCACCCACCATGACTTTATTATGCTCTGACTCTTCTGACCTATAAACCCCTCCACTGAAAGAAGAGAGGTACCTGAAAAGAAGAACAAAAATCGTAACTAACCACCTAACCTCACATGGGCAGATCCAAGTACAAAGATAGAAGTAACATGAAATGTCAGGACTACGTGTCATCTCCCAAACCAGCCAATCTGTAGTCGTGGCTCCTGATGGAAAGGACTCAGACAAAATTCTAGTCACAAAATTCCATGGAACGATTATAAATATGTTCACACAACTTGTGGAGGACACAAATATTTTCCAAGAGAGCACAAACAGTTGACTAAATAAGGGAGTCAATTCATGATATGGAAATAGAAAATAAAGAGACATTGAAGAAAACCGAAATGAAGATGGAAATGAAAAACCCAATAGATAAAATGAAAAGTTCAGTGTGAAGCCTCACCAACAGAACATGTCATGATGGAATAGCCGGGTGTGAAGACAAGATAGCGCAAGTGGGTCAGTCCATCAGGGTCAGTGATAGATTTTTAAAAAATGGATGGATGGAACAGGCAAGAACTTGGGGACATACCACAAAACAGCAAAAATTACAAATCATGGACACAGAAGGAGGAGAAGAATTTCAAGCAAGAAACTATTTCACAGAAGAAAATAACCAAGGAAGAAAATCTCCAAACTAGGGAGAGAGAAGCCAACCCAGATCCAAGAAGGACACAGAACATCAAACAGACAAGACTGGAGAAGAGGCTTCCTATGCATATCACACTTTAAAAACAGAGTGCACAGAACAAAGGAAGTACACCAAAACTTCCAAAGAGAAGGACCAGGCCACAGGGAAAGACAAGGCCATGAGAACAATCGCTGGCTTTTCAATCAAAACCTTAAAAGCACAAAGGGCTTGGGGATGAGGTATTTCAAAATCTGAACGATCACAACTGCCAGCCCAGCTTAATACAACCTGCAGAACTATCTACCATAACTGACGGTGAAAGAAAACTTTCCATGATAAAGACAGGCTAAAGGAATTCATGGCTATCAACCCACTCCTCCAGAGAACACTGCGGGGAATCCTTGGGACTGAAGAGAAAGATAAACACACTCAAGAGGCTAGAGGAGGCAAAAACAAATCATACTAAAAAGAAATTAAACAAAAGAGTACTAAGAGGCCCTCAAACATGGTACAACCAACAAGAATGGCAGGGATATACACACTCCTGTCAATAATAACACTGTCTATGAATAATCTCAATTATCCCATTAAGAGCTACAAACTAGAAGACTAGATTACAGAATTTTTATTTTGCTGCCTCCAGGAAATACTCCTGATGGCTAAAAATAAACATCACCTCAGGGTGAATGGATGGAAAAAAGTATCCCAAGNAGATGGAACCAAGGAGAAGCAGGCATTGGTATCCTAATGTCTGACAAGGTAGACTGAAGCCAGGTCTTGTCAGAGGAGATAAAGAATGTCACTTCATGCTGACCAAGAGAACCGTCCATCAAGAGAAAACATAATTCTAAATATGTATGTCCCAAATGCAGGCTCATCCTATCTCATAAAACAAACACTTCTAGATCTAAAGTCACAGATTAACTCTAACACAGTAGTAGTGGGTGACTTCAGTATCTCACTGTCACCATTCGACACACCAGCTGGGCCAATATTGATGAAGAAGCATTGGGATTAAATGACATCATCTGTTTTCTTCAATTCTACCTTATATTTGGGGACAGGGTCTCCCAATGACCCCGGAGTTTGCTGATTTGGTTAGACTGGCTGTCCAGCAAGCCCCAGGGATGCTCTTGTCTCCACCTCTCCACCAGCACTGGGATTCGAGGCTTCCACAGCTACACATGGATTTTACATGGGTTCTGAGAACACGCTCAGCTCCTCATGCCTGCAAAGCAAGCGCTTCATAAACTGAGATGTCTCCTCAGATCACAACTATTCTTTCTGGCCATATTTCCACACTCAAATGCTATGGAGGGAAGAGGGCTGAGTGATGAGATATCTCTTTGGGCTGAGCGTGAAATACACAGTAACTAACTCAAGATGGATCAGTGCTTCTTTCACTAACTCTGTTTGTTGAGGTGTCACAGGCAGTGGAGGCACAGGTCACTGCTAGGATGTCCACCCCTCCATCACCACCTCTGAGTGGGAGGACAGCACCCAGGCATGGAGCAGTTAGAAGCCAGTGAGAGGGTATTAGCAAAAGTCAGCATGGTTAACTCTTCAGAGCGAGGGAGCCAACACAGTTTGGAAGTAACTGAAGAAGTTTGGGCTACGTTCATACCCTATGACAGAAAAGACAGTGTAGATAGCTTCTTGC
Source organism: Neotoma lepida (assembly GCA_001675575.1). Classification (NCBI taxonomy): domain Eukaryota; kingdom Metazoa; phylum Chordata; class Mammalia; order Rodentia; family Cricetidae; genus Neotoma; species Neotoma lepida. The sequence goes on along the minus strand of LZPO01008121.1, from coordinate 99,584 downwards.
TCCCCACCCTCCAACCTCAGACAGTATCTGTGAGCCTACATCCATGACCCAGGCACACCTCTGGGCTACAACTATGAGGGGCAGCTTGCATCTCCTACACTGAACTGCCTCATGAAATAAAATTGACATTTCTAAGTTTGTAATGGGTGGCTGGAATTTTTGTTCGTTAGTGTTGACTTTAGGAAGCCCAAATTAAGAAAAAAAAAAAAACCTAAAAAACAAAACAAACAAAAAAGAGAAAGTAGAAAGAAATACTAATTGAAGGGAAAATACAGCTACTTTGCACTATACCACATGCTATCTGCTGTTTTCTTCAATTCCTACCCATCGAGTCAGCTGGGGACTGGGAAGGAATCATGGCACCGTGCTTTAATCATGAGAAAGAAGCCAATTGCTGAAAGTTTTTTTCTACTTAGTGGAAAGTTCTAGAAATTGTTACTTGATCATAAAAATGTTCTCATATCTCCTTTTATCTTTTAAGTCATCCAAAGGCCAGATGTTGAGAAACGGGGGTGAAGGCCTCCCCTTTGCTCCACACAGTTGGCAGCCTGCAATACAGCATAATTAAATAATTGCTTTGGACTATCCTGGGTATAATTAATCATTTAGCTGTAAAGAGCTCTGGAAAGAACAGTCCAAAATTCAAGCACTCGAGGTTTCGAGATGTAGAAATGTGATGTTCTCACAGCTCTCTCTGGCCCCAAGTTAGATAAGGGAGGCAATTTGTTTTAAGTTGGATGTCATAAATGTTTGATTATAAACTTCAAGTTGGAAGAATCTCAGAGTAGAGAATTCGAGTCTAGCAAAAAGGGGGGTTCTACCCTCTCTGACATGCAGGGAGGAAAGGCCTAAATCAAGATGATGTGCCAGTATTGGGAAAGATAGAGACTGTGGGTACCTTCCTGGAATCTAGCCTCGTCATACCCATTCCTGTGGTGATCTTCATGCAGCTGAAACTCCAGTCATCATTTACTGTGTCTAAGGTCCCAGGTAGCTCAAGGAAGACCTGGGGATCCTGACCTGTATATCTGAGGCGTGTGCTTTTCGGTACCCCCTTCCCCATGGCTGTCAGCACTGCTTAGTGAGGAATGAGGCTCTCAGAACAGGCAACAAAGGAGTGAAGTGGAAGGAGAAAAAGACGGGCCAGAGAGATGAGTGGCTGCAGGGAAAATCCACGGCCTTTCCTTAAGATCCCAAGTTGGGCTGGGGTTGTTGCTCAGGTGGTGACATGCTTGTCCAGCATGCACGAGGCCCTGGGCTTGTTCCCTTCTTAGTACCGCATTAGCTTGAGCAATCCTTGCTCTTGGGAGATGGAAGGTGAAACTGGACTTTAGGGAATCCTAGGTTACACAGACAATTTGAAGCCAGCATTTGGCTACATGAGACCCTGTCAGAAACAAAACAAAATAAAACAAACAAAGCCCCAATAACAATGGAAATAATTCAAGTGTTGTTATTTTCCCCTTGAATGGACATGAAGAGGAACTTATCTGACTGCTAAGTTGGCTTTGCTAGGTTTCATTGAAAACACATCAGATCTATATTCCTCCAAGGTTAAGGTTTTGTGCTGAAAAATCAGATTTTAGTCCCTGAAGCAAGGGTGCATCAGGCAATAATGCAACTTAATGTTGTTATTTTTATCATTTACTTATTAGTCCCAACAAGCAGGAAAGTGGCACATGGATCCTGACCTCCCCCACAATAAGACAACAATGAGGAAATACAGACTATCCCTGCAAGCTCAGTGTCATGCTGCCAATAGCATTTCCTGAGGAAGGACTTTTGGTCTCTGTATCATGCTGTCAATCATAAGACAGAAAGGCAGCTGGCATGAAATTTCATTTCAGTCCCTTTTTCTGGAAGAGCTCATGGGTAAAAGTAATATCCTTTCTCATGTATGTTTGATAAGCTGCGATGGCAGCAATATTAGCTAATATTAGCAATATTAGCATAGGCTTATTTTCAGAACCACCTCCCATGTGAATATCTCATGCACAAACAAAACAAGCACTCATTACCATGACTGCCACAACCATGTGCCAAGTACTGAGGTTAGGCACAAAGACAGCCAGCCTGTGGTTGCTGTTTCAAATGTACTGTGCCACCGGTGTGAGATGCATGACAAAAGATGGTAAAGATGAAACTATTAGAAAGCATTTAAAAATAGTTATTTACAGGTTGAGTACCCTTAGNCAGAAGGCCCCAAATCTTAAATGTGGGCAAATCAGAAACACTGCTGGTCCCAGGTATTTAAAAATATATTTATTTATTTTTGTTTTATGTGTTTGGATATTTTTGCCTGCACATATGTCTGCATGTAGTGCCCACAAAACCAAAGAGGGAGCCAGATCCCCTGTAACTGGAGTTACAGACTGTTGTTAACCACTGTGTAGATGCTGGGAACCAAACCTAGATTGTTTGCAAGAACAATAAGTGCTCTTAACCACTGGGTCATCTCTCCAGCCCCCTGCTCCTCAGGCATTTTGGATCTCCAGGCTCTTGAATGCATTTTCCTCTCTAGTATTTATAGAAGTCCTGTAAAGCAGATGGCATAGGCCTGTTTCACTAGTGAAATGATGAAAACCCAAGAACACTCTGGGGGAGTTGAAGAGAGATGTTTTAAGGGCTAAACTCCAGCACCACTGAATGGGTCACGCTTAGAGGGAGTCTTTGAAGATGTAATTCAAACCTCTCTCTTAAAATGACCTCGTTCTGAGAGTGGGGCCTAACTCTGAGGACCTGTCCTTACAAGAGACAGAAGGAAACACACAGGGAAGACGTGGAGATGGAGGCAGAAACTGTGGAATGTCATGTGCACAAGAAAAGGGGTGCCAGATCAGCAGAAGCCACTGGCAGCAGGAGAAGCTGAGCTGAGATATATGCTCAGATTTCTTCAGATACTTCAATTCCATTTGTCAAATTATAAACAATATTATATCCACACAGCAGTTATCCTACAACGGTTGTGTTTGTCTTGATTCCCAACTGCAAATTCTTGTTTTGATTGTGGTGGTTATGATGGTGGGTTAGTCTTCACTGCCAACTGGACTGGATTTCAAATGGGTGAGGAGTCACACCTGAAGGTGTTTCCAGAGAGGTTTAACTGAGAAAAAGCGACCTCAGTGTGGGTGGCACCACTCCACAGGCTGGGGGCCAGGCAGAATGTAAAGAACAAAAGAGGAAAAGAGGAAGCAAGGTGACCAAAGCATTCATCTCTCTCTGCGTCCTGATTATGGATGCAGTGCGACCAGCTGCTCATGCTCCTGCTGTCATGGCTAAGGCTGTTTAGTCTCTCCCACCATGATGGCCTTCAGTCCCAAACTGTGAACCTAGGCTAGGCCTTCCTCCCCTAAGTGGCTTTGGCTAGGTATATTGTCACAGCAGGGAGAAGTCATTATGATAGTGGTCACCCTACATTCCAGGAATGGCACTGACCAACTCTCCTTAGTGGACAGCACATTGAAGACTATTTTCAAATAGCATGAGGAAAGAACCCCTTGTACATTTAATATGTAAAATTTGGTGTTATATATGTCATATTATACAATTAAAATCAAGACAAAACTTCCAGGAGTACAATAATGTATATGCTTATTCAATAGGCACAAATAAACCTCTTAGCCTGATATTTTAATTTTATTAGTTTTTTTTTTTGTGGTGTTGGGAATCAAACCCAGGGCCTCATGGATGCTAGGCGAGAGATCTACCATGGAGCTACACCTCCAGTCCTTGATATTTTATTTAGTTGAATTTCAAAAATCATTTTGTGCTGCCTCTCACATCTGGAACCCTCTGCTGAAAGCTCCAGTCTATGGCCAAGGGGTACATAGGATGTGTCAGGAGTGTTTCCCACACTGTAGGCTCTTACCACAGGACAGGAAGAGCCAGAGAAAAGAATGGACACACAGGGTGCAGACAGGTATTTACAGAGGTCCAGTGGTGCTGTAGGAACTGAGGTAAGTGAGCATACGCTGTTCTCATGATTCAGGGTAGAGCTAGACTGGATGGAGGTTTCACGGAGAGGCGTCCCTTTGATTTGGCCTTGATGGGAGAGTGAACTTTGCAAAGGCCAACTAAGCCCAGGCAGCTGGGAAGCAGGGATGACATCAGCATGACATGCATCTCCCTCAGGGAAGAGGGCATGGAGCTAAAAAAAGAATGCTAGTCCAGGGCTGGGGAATCTGCAGTGAGTAACATGCATGTCATACAAATATGAAGACCCCAGTTCAGACGCTCAGTACCGAGGAGAAGCTGGATGTGGCAGTGCACATCTATACCCCAGCACTGGGGAGGTGGAGACAGGCAGATCCTGAGGCCTCATTGACCAGCAAGCCTAGCTGAACTGGTGAGCTTCAGGCTCAGTGAGAGATCTTGCTTCATAAAATAGGAGGGCAACAGAAGACATCCAATGCCCACCTCTGACCTCCACATGTCCACCCACACCCGTGTATAGACCACAGCACATGCACACACAGACACATACATACACACATACGTATACATGTGCACATGTGGTTTCTAGGTCTACACTGTACAAGAGGAACAACTATGAATCTATGAGCTGATTGGAACTGGGTATAAGGGTGCACTTTGCCTGTCATTATGGACAGACTGTGTTACACACCACACTTGCACAACCACTTCTGTGAACTGAAGACACCCCCAGATACTTCCATGCCCTTTGGTCTCTATGTTTCCAAAATGCACCATACTTGGCAGAAAATTTATCCCCATTTTCTTTCTTAATGTCTGTCATGCTGGTGCTACTATGGATAAATAAAGTTTTTCTTTATTTCCAGCCCTGATTGATTCTTCTGTCAGAGTGCTGTAGAGTGGATACAACGCTCTGCTTCTCGGCTTGAAAGATAAAGTTGACAGCACGGGTCTGTGATTTCTCTGTTAATGAGTGACCTGTGTTAGCGTGACAAGGAGATCTGGGGGTGGGGTGGGGCTTAGGGGCACAGTCAGTGACTGCACAGCATCCCTCAGCCACCAGTTCTGGAGTCCGCGGCTAGCGAAAGGAATGTTTTCCAGGAGCGGGCACGGGAGGTGGGTGCTGATGCAGACACTGCTGTGTCTGGGTGACTTTGCTATATAGGGATGACCTGTATTTTTGTAGGAGTCTGTAGCAGTCTGGCAGTGTGTGGAAACAGACATTTAGTGGGCAGCCAAGGAAGGATGAAGTATGTGGTGGCTGAGTGGCATGGGGGTACCCGCGGCACCTTGTCCCCTTAGGGTATGCTGTACAGCTGTTTCCTCTGGGTTGGGTATGATATTTGCCATCAGTACTCCCTCATGGAGAAAGGGGAAGGCTCAAGGGACTCACAAGGCCTGAAAGTAGACAGCAGAAGCCAGGTGTGGCACATGCTTGTAATCCCAGCACTGGAGAGGCGGTGGCAGGAGGATCACAAGTTCAAGCAGGCCTTGGCTACACTGCGAGTTCCAGGCCAGCCTGGGCTATATGAGAGCTTGTCTCAAGAAATAAAATAGCAGTTGGGTGGTGGTGGCACACCCCTTTAATCTCAGCACTTGGGAGGCAGAGGCAGAGGCAGAGGCAGAGGCAGAGGCAGAGGCAGAGGCAGAGGCAGAGGCAGAGGCAGAGGCAGAGGAGGCAGAGGAGGCAGAGGAGGCAGAGGAGGCAGAGGAGGCAGAGGAGGCAGAGGAGGCAGAGGAGGCAGAGGAGGCAGAGGAGGCAGAGGAGGCAGAATAAAATAGCAAATCAAAACAGAACAAGACAGGTAGACAACGAATGGGTCATGGGTTAGGTAACTCTTCCGTAGCAGCTATCTGTAAGTTGCACAAAGGATTTCTCTGTGATGTAGCTGCCTTTGAGTCACCCATGTGCCCATAAGTAACCCCAATACAAGGCACTGGTTCACCCAGCTGGACAGGGGTGAAAGCCCTTCTCAGGTCCACGGATGCCNTCTCTATCTAGAGTTCATAGACATATCATTACGTCCCTTACCCTCAGGAGAGGTCCACATCAGAATCTTACTCTGGGAACCCCCAGCCCAGTAGCTCTAGATAGTTACTGTCACTGTTTCATAAACTTTTTTTTTAAAAATTAAATGTGTACACCCTTGTTCTCTTTGCCCATCTGGAATTTGATATCCTCATAGACATCACCTGACAATTGGATGCCTCCAGTGATTGCTGATCTCAGTGTTGATTGACTGCAGCATCCTTAGCAGCCCTAGCTTTCTTTTGTCCTTCTTGAAAATGCTCTGGATGCTGCCACTCCTTTCCTGTTATTTGCCTATGTCAGCCTGGCCAGGGCATGGACACATAACATTTGGAGTAGAACATCTATTCATGGGCCACTGTGACCGTCCCAAGGGTGGGCAATGATCCAGTCGGTACAATTAAGATGCACTTGGAGGATGTTTGCTGAACTTGAAAAAGAGGTCCTCATGCATCCCAACCCCCACCCCTCAGGATGGAAGCTTACCAATGCCAGCAGCTTCTTGGCCACCAAAATACAACTCAACATGTTATGACAAAACCAAAACTGTGTCCATCATGGTCTACATGCCAGTGCCCTGCACCAACAATTCACAGACCAAAGTTTTAATCTCCAATGTGGTAGGGTTAGGATGTGGGGCTTTTTGAGAGATGAGAAAGTTCGGTTAAGGCCATGAGGGCAGAGTCACAGGGAGGGTTCACAAAAGGAACTGATACTGGAGCTTCCTATTGCCACACACGCAGGAGGAAGTCACGTGAGCCCACATCAAGGCAGTGCCAATCAAAAGCCTGGAGATGAGCCCACAGAAGTAAACCTATCACCTCAGCAGCTTGATCCTAAACTCAGCCTATGGAACTGTGGGAAGGCCCACTCCGGGTGATTTTGTGTGATAGTTCAATCTAAAACACTACCGCAGGTTAGATTTAGGAATATACATGTATGTGTGTGTGTGTGTGCGTGCGTGTGCGTGTGCGTGTGTGTGTGTGTGTGTGTGTGTGTGTATAAATGAAGGGTTAGGAGTGTGACTAGTCCCAGGGAAAGAGCTCGTACCCTCCCTGCCACATGCCACGCCCTCTCTAGCCCTCACCTGACAGCCAGCTGGTGCTGAGAACATTGTTGCCTAAAACTGAGAAAATGCAGAAACCAGCAAAGCTCACACCCTCATGTGCACAAGTGGGAAAACTGAGATGTACGTGTAAAATAGAACTTTATGTAGTAGGTGAAGGAACAGACCAAGCCTACATGAACCAAAGAGAACACTGCATGGAATGATGGGAGGCTGCAGGATGAGAATGGGTTTCGCTCTCTCTCTCTCTCTCTCTCTCTCTCTCTCTGTATGTATGTTGAGGTTATGTTATGTTTATTGCCTGTGTGTGTTTATTACACCATTTGTGGTGNGAGTGTGAGTGGCACATATAATGGCGAGCATGTGGAGGTCACAGGACAATCTCACATTCTACCTTGTTTGAGGCAGAATCTCTCTCTCTCTCTCTCTCTCTCTCTCTCTCTCTCTCTGTATGTATGTTGAGGTTATGTTATGTTTATTGCCTGTGTGTGTTTATTACACCATTTGTGGTGTGTATATGTGTGTGTGGTAGGCTGCTGATTGCACGTGTATTGTATGCATTATGTTATTTGTGTATGTGAAGCTATGTTGTATTGTTGTGTCTGTATGCTGTGGTGTATGTGGTGTCTCATTCTCACAGAACTCAGAGGTGGCAGTTACTGCAGACATACAAAGCACAGTCCCACCCTGTCATTTAAGCTGGTACATTTTCTAGGTCTTTCTCTCTCCTCCCTCCCCTCTCTAGTGCCCTAGCCCAAGCCACTTAGGACTTTGAGGATACAAGCTGATAGTTCACAACTTAATACATAGATGTAGTGAAGGGAAAAAAAAGGCAAGCGTGGAAATTTATCAGACAAGTAGCTTCTCCAGGGAGCACATAAGCGTCCACTGGTGGTGACTGGCTGGGACTTGGAAGGGCAGGGCTGAGAGTAGGGAATCCCAGGGTGACAAAAGCTCGTTGGCATTCCCTACTCTTATCCATAGCTCATCAGTGAAACCCCCTCAGGTAGGCCTGAAGTCAACTCCACTCGGTCATTGTTAAATTATTTCTCTTCTTTCCCAGTGAGAGAGGGGGGCTTTAAATCTGTTTTGATTAAGCCAGCAGCTACAATGTTAATAAACAATGTCCTATCTTTTAGCACTTGGAAGTTTTAAGCAGCAGGGCCATGAACACAAAGATCCTTCATGCAATGCCTGTGTTCTTTCATTTTCTGGCGGTGTTGGAGACTGGATCTGTGCCTTTGTGTAGCTAGGCATTTTTACCACTGAGCCATAGCCCCAGCCTCAGGCCATGCTTGGGTGCCTAAACTCGGCTAGTCCTGTGGTTCTCAGGCCCCCGCCCCTATGCCCCAGCCTGAGAACAGAATTTAAAGAGCGGAAATGAAGGAGACGCTAAGATCTTGGGCCAGCTGTGCTGTTGCAAATAACTATACAGGTCTCCTCCCTCTTGCCTCCCTCTTGCCCAGGTTGAGGAGCACCTGTGCTGTGAGGTCACAGTGTCTGCTCTCAGGGCTTTCGAGTGAGTGCAGAGAGACAGGGTGGTCTACGGTTGGTCTACGGTTGGTTAGATGGGAACGTCCACTGTCATGTCCACTTACCTGAGACCAGAGCAAGCGCTGAGGCTGACCACTGAAGCAGCATCCCCTTGCACGTGCCCATGGTAGTAACAGTGATCCTGAAAGGGAGAGGGGGAAATCAGTCCACACATCTTCCTCCCACTTAGAATAACCCAAATTCCTCAGTCCCCTCTCCTTGCTTCAGCTATAGGACATGTTATACCATATTATACAGGTAGTCGTGATGTTTACTGCTAAGCCCAATGTACCTTTCCAGGGTCTATGGTTAGAGTATCAGTCCCGCTTAGAGATTATCAGTAGGGTTTTGACATGCCTGACTGGCCTCCCTTCTCACCTGTCACCCCCTGGGAAAGCCCCGATGCCCACGGTTGTACAAAATGCAGCAGCAGAACAAATCACACTGACATCCTTGGTTTACCCTCATGTAAATTGTCTCTGGTAATGAGATGAGGAAATGGATGGGGTATTTAAGCACACTGTGAAACGCAATAAAACCAGGCCTGGATCGATGGCTTAGGAAAACAGCAGAGCAGATGGGGGCTAGTGAAGAACGAAAGAAGCCATCTCGAGAGAGAATCACCCACATTTGGCTCAGCAGGAAGGTCACTGAGGGAGGTCTCAGAAGAAAAAAAAATCCCTGTAGGGTACCTATAACATTCCCAAAAAACAATCACAGCACAGATGCCTCCTGGGAAGACAGAGCTCTGTCCAGATTCAAGGTAATTATGCTGTGGAGAAAAAGGCTGGGTCACAGTTCCAACTAAGCAGCTGATTGGCAAGGAATGCCCACTCACACTCCGCACTCCTCATCCAGGCATTCATAATGCCAGCAGCATGCTGGCTCTTTGCAGGAAAGGGACCCTTTCTTCTAAGTGACAGTCAGGATTCAGCCTGCCTCCACCATACCCATGTCAGGTCATAGGTATCTTACTCTTGGTGGTGACAGTCATTCACAAAAACTATCTATACTTTGCTAAGAAAAAGGACCGGGGTTGGAAAGATGGCCCAGTGGCTAAGAGCATTTGCTGTTCTTGCTGAGGACCCAGGTTTGGTTCCCAGCACTGGCTTGGTGCCTCACAACCATCTACAATTCAGTCCCAAGAGATCTAATCTGATGCCCCTTTCCAGCCTCCAAGGGCTCCTGAATGCATATGGTACACATAAACTCACNCGCGCATGCACGCACACACACGCACCAATAATTAAAAAACAAACAAACGTAAAAGACCAGATGAGTTTGAGTGACAAAGGGAAAGCTATGACATCATGAGGAATTGGCTAAGATCATCTCAACAATGTAAGAAGATAAAATTCTTGGGTCATCTGAAAGGCAAAGGATGGAGGGAACTGGGGAGGCTGGAGGGAGACACATGGTTCTGTTTGAACCTTTCTTACTGATTTTAGAGTCATATATATATGTGTGTGTGTATATATATATATATATATTCAGGATATTAATATTTTAACCCCATAGTTGTGTAAGAAAAGTCTTCTAACCTGACCATTATTGTCCCGAGTTTCTGGCTTTATAAATTCATGTGTCTTCCATGCACCCTGCCCCCACAATTTTCTGTATTATTAAAGGCAGTTTTCTTTGAGGTTGTGGGTACATGCTTTTTATTTTCTTCTGTTTACATGGTCTTGAGATTGGCTCTTTACTCTCCCCAGGATTTATTTCCATCCTGGAAGTACAGGGCGTGTACAATTTCCCCTACACCAAGGGCAGGTGTTATCCACCACAGCTCATCAGTTTTCTACACCAACACTGCCATGTGCTGTGTCCATGACNTTCCTTGTTTTTGTGACCTGAGAGAAACAACTTCAAGGAGAAAGGATTTCATTTGGCTCACAGTCTGTCATGGCAAAGAAGGCATGGTGGACTTCTTGGCAGTGGGTGCCTGCTTGCTCATGTGTGACCTCAAGGAAACAGAGAGTGGCCCAACCCTAGAGACCCACCTCCTCCAGCAAGGTCCCCTGTCTAAAGGTTCTACAACCTCCCCAAACAGTGCCATCAGTTGGGGACTGAGTGCTCAAGCACGTGAGACATCCAAACCAGAGCATATGGGAATACTCAGGGTATGGCCGTGGCTCTTCTCTGTTTTATAGTCCACTGAGGAATGCTCAACTGTCCACTCCTAAACCAAGACTGCTCTTTTAATTACAATTGCTTTACATGACAATTGGACATCCTGCAGAGCTAATTCTCTTTTAAAATCAAGACTTAATTCCCATACCACACATCTCACTATTTTAAAGCACACCATGTCAGCACTTTATGGTGTTCTGTTTAGAGTACAGGGAGTACCTGCAGTCCTCTGTCACGGAAATCCATAAGGACACACAATGATCACCACTATCTAATTCTAGAACATTTTAATGACCCCACAGAGACACCTGGAGCCCAGCAGTCTCCCCCACCACCCCTGGCAGCCACTAGTCTCCTTTCTGTCTCCATGGATTTGCTTGTTCTGTCCACTTCATGCAAATAGATGCCCGCAATACATGGCCTCGTGCCTGGCTTCTTTCATCCGACATCATGTTTTCCAGGTTCTATCGTGAAGCCTGCTTTTTCTTGCTTAAGAGCATTTCACTACACACACTGCAGTATGGACAGCTGGTGTCCAGAGGCCAGGACTGGAGAAGGGATTACCTGCAGCTGGAAAACTGCAAAGGCAGTGGGCAATGAAGGGAGCACGCAGTCGGGGAAGAGGGAAGGAGATGCAGACACAGGCGTGTGGAGTGCCTGGTGATCTGTCTCTCCTCCATGGGGTTGTCCTCTTCAATAAGCAGTGGCTTAGTCCAGGAAACTTGGGGGCACTGAAGGGACTGGGGCTGCCCAGCCAGCCATATCAGATATCTAATAGGATATCAAGGAGGGGAGACACAGCTGCCAGTGTGCCTCCCTGTGTAGATTTTGAATGGCTCTGCCTGCTTGCTCACGCGCTCTCTCTCTCTCTCTCTCTCTCTCTCTCTCT
>LZPO01008121.1:76800-87848 GCA_001675575.1 Neotoma lepida | reverse complement strand
TGACCTGCAGGCATGTCAAAGTGGAAGGTGGCTCTCAATAGGAAAGGACAGTAGCTGCTGTTGGAGTCTAGGATACTCAGGTGACCAGGATCACTGACCTTTGAGATCNATTTCAGAGTTCCCTTCTTTGGGGAGATGGGATGGAAAGCCAAGTGGTGACAATAATTACTGACTTTGGAAATTTGAAACTCATTTGAGGCTCTGTTGTTAATGGATTATTTATCAAGTGTACGTTCTAATTAAATATACAGGAATACAAGCCCATTAAAGCATGAGCCAAGAACAAATTAGTATCAAATTAATTTCCAGTCTAATAACTTGAAATATTGCTTTTATGAAGCAGGGGAAGTGGGGTTTAGTGTTCATAAGCCATTCCTTGAAGTCAACAACCCGACTCATCTTAGTTGTCATGAGAGTTCACAACTTATTTCTCACTGTACCTGAGTTAGACAGCTCCCAAAGTCCCTTGTTCACTCCTGACAAGGATTAATCTCTTCCACTGCAAACCACAGTTACCAGATTCTCCCAGACAATTCCAATTTCCTGAAGTTTAGTTTTTTCAACATGACTCACCACATGCAAATGAATATGATTTCATTTTGATGATGCTGTGAGTCACCGTCTGGATAATGTCATGACTCAGAAAGACACACTTGGTCCCTCCATGTATCACATTATTGGTTGGGAAATTGGATTACGGAAGTGGCAGAGACCATTGGGGAGCTGACTCCTAAGGCAGGGTCAGAGCCAAAGGGGTCTTTACAGGTTGTACCATGATCAGAGACCAGCAAAACCCACTCTGGTCCACAGGCCAGTGTGTTCNTGTATCTGAGGTCAGGTGGCCCCTATGTAATNATGCTCACATGCAGGAACCAATCAGATCTTCTGGGCTCATGAACACTTGGCCCAGAGATTCTGGATGTGCCATACAGCAGGGAACATGACAAGCAGCCAGTGTTCAGAGATCTGTGTCCCACCCAGGGAACCCTAGGTCTGCATTACCACAGTGGCCCTGGGGTATCTGTGGCTACTGGTCTCTGTACAGCCTTTCTCAGACCTCAATCCTCTCTTCTCTCTGATTGCCCCCAAAGCATCAAACTGCACAGGCTCCCTACCTGAAGATGTTTCTGAATGAGACCATGCCCTCCTAGGACCATCGTCTTTGCTTCGTTCTGCTGACCCAATGCATTCTATTTCTCCCAACAAAACCTCATGTGGAAGAGAGTCCTGAACATGTACAACCACAAAATTACACCTCTCCCTTCACAAAAGCTCTAACTGTGCATTTTATATACTTATTATTTAACCGAATGCATTGCCCCACTCCAGTAAAATACTGCTTTCCTTCTCTGTAATACTATCAATCAAACCTAATGGTGGGTAACAGGAAGCTGGAGTAACAACTCTTGAACCTGAAAATTGGTAGCCCTCAACTCCATGCCCTGCNGGGAGTCAAATCAAACCCCTGCCACCCCTCTTTCCATGGACTAGAAAGAAAGGGATTTTATATGCTGAAGTGGTAACGAAAGGGGCCCGACCTTGCAATTTAAAAGGACTTCTAGCAGACAGAGTCTGTGAGGGCATGCTGAGAGAATGGTGTTTTCATGTGCTTGCAAGGGCCTGGGCCACCCCTGCCATAGGCGACATGGTGAACCCTTTGATTCAATGCTTAAGGGCAAGATGTTTTTAGCTGGAAGGAAGCTTGGGGCCATGTAAGGCCAATCTTACTTCTCTAGCTAACTTCTTGTCCAAAGGATGTGGAGACTCAGTCATGATTGTGAAACTGCCATTAATGGTCACAGAGGTGGCTGATGGCAGGGCAGGACCTCAAACCCAGGCCTCTCCACTCCAGGCAGGCTTCCCACTATACCTCACTGCTACAGACATATGCCCTGCCCCCTCCTCAACTTTTATTCGCAACTTTTGAGAATAAAACTCCCCCTACAATGGAAGCTTGCACTCCACACTTAGCTGCAGGGCCTCAGCATGATATCACTCACGGGATCATAGGAGAAAGGAGTCATTTCCAAAGGTAGAGAAAAATCTGCAGATGAGAGAGAGAGAGAGAGAGAGAGAGAGAGAGAGAGAGAGAGAGAGAGAGAGAGAGAGAGAGAGAGAACAAATGAATATGTGTATAAGTGTGGTATGTGTGCATGCATTCATGCCAGTCCACATTTCATCAGGCCAGGCTTTTACTCTCTCATACAGAACACCAAGCTCCAACAAGAGCACATGCCTCAAGCAAAGGGAATGGTGGCTTTGCAGCCTGTGTGTTGGCAGAGCTGNCTGTCCCATGCTTAGCCCTGAGTGTGTGTGCACAGGATGGGACTGTTGAGAGGACAGTGGGCACACCCATTCTCCCAGGGCTATTTCTGCGCCTCAGCTCTAACAAGAACCATGCTTGGTGACCCACTGCGCAGACCTAACCTGGGGGGGTCACTGCAGTTACCAGGCTGTGCTGGAATCTACACAAGAGGACGAGGGAATCACACATGTGTTCTTTGTGACCTCCTGATAAGCCAAGCCCAGAAACCATGTGTCTGTGCTTGTGATGCCGTGGAGATCAATCTGGGCTGTGAGTCTTGGGTTGAGACTTGCAAGTCTCAGTGTTTAATTCATAAAATGGGATGGCTCTTAATTGCTTAAGGTTTTAGAAATATAGCATGGGAAAGTATTCTATAAGATGTAAGTCATTTTCATGAATAACAAAATAAGCATGTGCTTAAGTCAACTACACTGTACACTTCTTCCCATCAGTGGTTTTCCCATGCTCGGTATGTTTTTATGGGGTAAATAAATGGAGGCAGGTGAGAGAAACTGACCTGCTAGAGAGAAGGGAGCACCCTTGACTTACACACTCTCAGTCCTTTCGAAGGTTCAGCTCCATATCCTCTTAGAAGTGGTGAGGGGTTTTGTGTAGATACCGGGAGGGGATGGGGTATGGGGGCAGGCAGAGTTAGAAGACCTTCAGGGATAGCAGCTTTTGATGGATACTCACAAGCCTCAAGAGTCTGAAGCATCTGTGTACTACTCCAACTGCAGCNCACTCTCTCATCTATCCACAAGATAGAAACCCTTAGTCAGGGTTTCTATTGCTGTGAAGAGACACCATGACCATGGCAACTCTTAGAAAGGAAAACATTTAATTGGGGCTGACTTACAGTTTCAGAGGTTTAGTCCATAATCATCATGGTGGGAAGCATGGCAGAGTGCAGGCAGACATGGTACTGGAGCTGAGAGTCCTACATCTTGATCAACAGGAACAGGAAGTGGTGACTCACTGGGCATGGCTTGAGCATCTATGAGACCTCAATGCCCACCTCCACAGTGGCACACTTCCTTCAACAAGGGCATACCCACTCTCACAAAGCCACAACTCCCATTAGTGCCACTCCCTTTGGGGACCATTTTCTTTCAAACCACCACAAGATCTAAGAAGGATTTCAGAAGGGGCCCAGGGCAGAGCATGGCAAAGGACTGTTATAAGTAACTATTACCATGGTGGCTGGCAGGTTTTCCCAAAGGCCTGACTATGTGCAGGCTTGATGTCTGCTGCTTCACCTNCACACTGCATGTCTGGTGAAGCACTCCAACCAAGCTAGGATTTGGACTCAGTCAGAGTGACGCCATGGCTGCTCTCCTAAGGCCTACAGCTACTGCGTCTGAACTCTCCAAGAGTTCCTACTAATGCTGATACCTTCAGAGTAGGAAGGCCACCACAGCCTGTATNTGGCCTTGGCAACTCCATTGGTTAGCATACAATGTCCTTGTCCTTGGCATATTTTGTCACTTGTGGTCAGCCTGTATGTTTCCTCAGGACAGGGCTGTGTCCTCTTCCATTCTGCAACATCAGCAGCATGCTGAGACCTCCCAGAACTCCTCTAGAGATGCTTCTGCTGTCTCCTCTGCACTCTTCATTTCTGGAGTTGCACTTTGTTGACAAAACTGGGGGATAGATTAGTGCTCAAGACTTCCATTGGCGAGAAGACAGACAGCTGCCAGAACTGTTTGAAGATAGCCAAGTATGGAGTGCAGGGTGTGGAAGATGATGTACACCTGACTGTNTCNATAATGTGATGGTGTGCTTGCTCACTCTGGTGCATGTATGACCTGTGGCCACTCTCTCTGACTTTCCTCTCCCGCAGCATCATCCTTGCTTCTCAGATGCCCTCTAGCTACAGTGGATTGTGGATGATTCCCCATGTCNCATTGGCCCAATATACTAATCCAAACCAAATGTTAAGACTCCACTTGTGTTTCACAGGAAGCAGTTGCCATGGAAATGGATGAGATGCCTCCCAAACACTGCTTTGATCGAGATATTGCATTCCACCACATCCTTAATGGTACATCCTAAGCTAACATTGGCTGGCCCTACCCAATGTTTCTCAGCAAAGACTTCTACAATTTTTCCCCCATTGAGAACACATTTGACACATGGGATCTTTTTGAGTAGACCTCATATGAATGTTTGGACTTCCTGTCTTCTCTCCATCTCCAAATACATGGCCTTTACAGCAGAAACTGTCTACCTGACTTCCAGCTCATCCAGCAGAACCACTTGCCTTGTCCAGCCATAGCCCCTTTCATGCCCTCAGAGCCAAAACATGCCCATGACATATCTTAAAGGGACATTTCAATGGCTTCCAACATTCTTTGATCACAACTTTGGTCTCCAAGTCACTCTGACCTTTGTCACCTTTTGCANATGTCCCATCCCTGGGTAAACTCTGTGACAATGCCTCTCCTCCTGACCCTGGGTATATGCCTCCTCCAGCTTCAAATTTTCGTCCACATGTTCTTTCCTCCATGCAGCCTTACTTGACCCCTCAGACCAGATCAGGCCTTCTTGGTCTTTCCTTCAGTACACGCTGCACAGATATGGTTGGACCCCTGTGGGTCTCCTCACCTATATTTAATCCCTGCTGTATTCTCAGTGGTGGGCACAGTGTGTGGCTCTAGTAGTTGGCCAGTCAACATGTGTGCAACAGACAGATGCATTTCTACCAAACACTGCAGGCACTGGGGGTGCTGGCCGGCTACTTGAGTCTCCCCAGGGCTTCCGAGGGAATGTGAATAGCCCACATGGCATGCCTATGGTCACCCACAGGCCTTATTAGAAGTGACAGTATAAAAGATAATTCTTCCTTAGATGTAGCCAGCAAAGAACAAAGTCAAATACTTCATCTTGGAGAGGAGACATAGGAGATTGATTCCAGAGTTAAACTCAGCCACTGCTCCGAGTCAAGCAGCTTACCCTAATTGTTGTTATATTAAAAACAACAAAAGCACCCCAGCCAAGTGGTTCTCACTTCACATACAANTTTAAATTCNGGCTGACCCACTGGGGGCTGATTATAAGGGGCAAGGAGACGAGTCAGCAAATTTCCCTTTGTTTTCCCATCTGAGTCAACAAGAATCAAACTCCCCAGGCTGCATCTGACTCCTCACCAATAACCATATAAGGCCCAGCTCCCAGGCTGGGGCTCTATACAGGGAATCAGCTCTTTGGCTCCATATCTTTGCCATAGGATGGCCAGTGCTTTGCCTGGCATGATCAGAGCGCTACCATTTGAATGGAGCCCTTCCCACACATGCTTGAATACTTGGTGCCCCAGCTGGTGATGCTTTTTCTGCAAGGTTGTGGAATCTTTAGGAGATGGAGCCCAGTTGGAGGAAGTGCGTCACTAGGTGGTGGATCTTAGAGGCTATGGCTGGGGCCCACTTCTGCAGGATCTCTCCCTCTGCTTCCTGTTCTGCGAAGATGTAGAGAGGTGAAGGGTTTTAGTCACATGCTTCTCCCATCACATTCCTGGTGCTGTTGTCTTTGGGCCGTGGTGGACTGTATCTGTAAACCATGAGCCCAACAAATGCATCCCTCCTTGTCTCTNGTCAGATATTTGGTCACGGTATCGAGAGATGCAATGAGTGCATAATGGAACTGGCGAAGGTGACCCATGGGCAAGAAGGGAACTAGCCTTCTTTTCTAATTAGGAAAATGAATGTGCTGTTGTTTCTAGAGGCCTGAGAGAGAGGGGTAACTCACTTTTAGTTGCTTCATCCACTAAAGAGAGATTCATCCAGTCAGCTGAAGATTAAACTGACTGTGGCATCTGCTTTTGAAAAAGGCGATCTATTATGGAGAGACACTGATCTGGGCAGAAGTGAAGCATCTAGGAATTTCTATACCCTCATCCCTTTCCAGCCTTTGGACTCATCCTGGGGAAGGACATTTCCACCCCATCACCTCTTGGGAAAGTGAGAAGGAAAGGAGCAAACACACCAATAAAAATGCAGAGAAGCACAGAGCCCCATGGAGGGAATCACTATTNAAGTTCTGGAACCTTCCATCCCAGCCATTTTCTAGGAGGTCTGGACTTGAAGCCTTTAGCTTTGTGATCCAAGTCCAAACAGGAGCTGGCAGCTGTTGGACCCTCTAGTACGTGGTCCCAAATTTGTACGTTTTTCTTACTCTTACCTATTCTTCCTTCCTAGTGTGTATGTCTGTGGGGGGGCATTAATAAGGGAGATGGAAACAGAGCATAAAGCTATAACTGGATCTGCATCCTACATATTCTAGATCAACGCATGTTAGAAGAGCCTCCTTTATCATTGTGAAGTTGGAGGTGCAGCCTTTCTTGGCTCCCTCTTTTCTGTTTCTCTTTTGGGATAACAGTTTATATTGTGGAAATAGCACAGGGGGTATGTCTGAAACATATTTTAAATAAGATGGACAGAAAGACTGACATATAGATGGTAGACTTGGCCAGCTCACTGCCAACTCAAGCTCCGTGCTTCTATATGAAGCTAGTCCTCAGGTCCTGCCTCTGATCTTATTCCTGTTGTACAAAACTATGTTCAACTCTCTACTGTCTCCTGTGCCTCCTGCCCCATTCAGATCCAACATAGACAAACTTGGGGCTTGTTGCTCTCTCTGCCTCTTCTTTCTAACTAGTAACTGCTCCTAGTGGTGGCAGGGAGGACCCCATTGTCTGTCTGTGACCANGTGGAAAGAAAAGCCCCATTGGCCAAAATGCCCCTCACCAGATATCCTTTGGCTCCTCCATTATCTGTCCCTTTTGCCATTACATGCCAGTTTCTACTAGGAAAACCTCCATCAACAGCAACCCCTACCCTGAGCAGGTCTTGTTTTCTATCTACCAGTATTTCTCACTTGATCTCCGAGTCCCTTTGGAAGGTACAGACCTGGACCATAATAAGCATCTTCTGTGATTCCCAAACTTTCAATGCCCAAATCCACAATTCTTTATTATTAAAGGATTCACACATCCCTGCTGGTCTTTACCCATTTGTGAAGACATATCAAATATCTCTCCCTTACTGAACCAGGCTTCCAAAGTCAATGTTAAATAGGAATTTGTACATACCCTTTATTGTAATAAATATATTCAAAGTCTCATTTGTATGTGTTTTTTATTTTTAAATGCCCCAACTTTTTAGTCTAATATGTGGTGATAAAGCTGGTAAATAAAACTTGCTAGCATGCTTTAATCTAANTCTGCTGGTTAAACTAATAGAGCAACCAGTAGCGCTTATGTGCCCATGAATGTATTTTAGTCAACAGTATTCAACCCCAAGCCAATGAGCGGGAGGATAAATGACTTGTGGGTGGAGACCCTGTGTTGATCAGGTGAGTCATTTCTTGAAAACTGCTACAGACAAGAGGCCATGTAAGGTTCTATTGGAGCAGCGAGGACTATCAGAAACATTCCCACCCATTCAAGCTGTTACAACCTTATTAATAGAGAGAGTGGAGATTACAGGAGGAGAGAAGTATAGTACCACTAGTCTGAAGCTATTAATGTCATAAACTATACTGTTAGCATTATAAATATTGAGCTATTCTTGCATTCCTCAAAAGGAGCTTGAAAACTCTGTGCGAGGTAGGATTTAGAGATAACTTAACTAGGATATTTACAGCAGTGTTCCTAATCAACATTAGCCNATGAGACCCACTTCACAAGTGCCAATTAAAAAATATTTTGGTAATACTTCTTGTCCAAATTGTCTAATATTCTCAGGACCATTTATCCCTTATAGGTATGGCAGAATTTCACTTGTCAAAATCATTTGTGCCTGATGCTACTTTTGTGGGTAGACTTTAGAAACACTGTAATTTTGTTTTGGTTGTTGTGAGACAGGGTCTCATGTACCCTAGGCTGGATTCTATGTGGCCTAGGCTGGCCTAGAACTCTCATCTCCTGCCACCACCTCCTAAATGCTGGGCTTACTGTTATGTGCCACTATGGCTAGCCAAAATACTGCCATTCTTGATTTGATTTCTGCATATATTTTAATTTTTCTTTTACCTTCACTAATGCTAATAATTTGTATTTTTCATTCTTTTAATTTTTTTATGGTTTGCTTTTATGTATGTCTGTGTACACCATGCATGCAATGCCTGCAGCGGCCAAAAGGGGGCATCAGAGCCCCCTGCAACTGGCATTACAGATAGTTGTTAGCCACTGTATTGGTAATGGGAATAGAACCCGGTTCCTCTGCAAGAGCAACAACCAGTCTTAGCCACTGAGCCACCTATCCAGCTCCCAAGATTTTGCATTTTTAAGATAATGGTCAGTATTGTTCACAGCTTNACTGTGATTGAAAAATTCTCTGTATAAAAGGCATATTTCCAATGTTTTCTCTCATTCATTTTGTTAATGTTTTATTATTTTTTCCAAATGGACAGATTTTGGGTAAACTGGTCCCCTTTCTCAATATTTTTTTTGTGTTCCTTTTCATTAGTTTCTGCTCATTTTCCAAATCCTCATTTCCAGCATAGACATAGCCCCTNCCCAGGCTGTGGGTGATCAAGGGGATAGATGTTCAGTGTCTTGCTTGATGAATTGAGTCGTGTCAACTTCATTTCTTGAGAATCATCTCTTGGGGAGAAACTGTGAAGTTTAAGGTTATATTTGTTTGCGGAGGTTGTTTTTAAGTGATCTAACTAAGAAGTAAAAAGAAGCGTTTTGGATATTTTGGATAGATACTTTTAGATTTTTAAGAAACCCTGTGATTAGGAGTTGGGCTTAAGCATTAACTGTAGGTGAATCNGTAGGTTTAAAAGTCATAGTCTTTTTCAAAATTTTTTATATATTTTGAGAATGCCCTGCTAATACAAGCAGTTGCACAGCTTTTTCAATAGCCTTTTGCTTTTTAATATTTGTGTGTGTGTATGTGTGTGTGTGCGCGCGCGCACATGTGTGGTATGTATATGATGTATATGTGCATATGTATGGTGTGTGTACGGTGTGTGCATGCACGTGTGTGTGTGTGCATGCATGTACCACATGTATGTAGAGGCCAGAGGTCAGCCCAAGGGAATCAGTTCTCAATTCCTACCATGTGGCTTCTATGGATCAAAATGAAGTCATTAGTCTTGGCCACAAAGGCCTTTACTCAACTGAGCTATTCCACAGGCTCTCACCACCCATTGGACATGTTCCTTTTATCATTATATAATGGCCGCCTGGTCACTGATACCTCTCTCTTCCTTCCTCCTCCCCTCTCTTTCCACTTCACTAGCTTGTCTGATGTCAGTACAACTGCAGCAGCTTTCCTTGTTGATTGATTAATTGATTAAGCTTTATCTACCCATTCTTGCTTTCTTTCCATTTTCTACAGGGGGTTCTAGGTCTGGACAAGTTTATTCAACCTATTTCCATCCAGTGAGATCCATGTGTTATCTTATTTTGATCTTTTCCCTTTCTGTTTATCTGCGCCCTCTTCCTTTCTCAATCCTTTCCCTTTCTCCTGCCCTGCACTGGGTTGAAATAAGATTTCCATGCATAGTTGATTATTTGGAAGCATATGTTCTGGTTTTCTGTTCTTTCAATGTTTATTCTGAAAATGGTCAGGTGCCTCATATTTTACTTCTTAAAGTTAACCAGCACGCCTATTATTTTTAGTGCAAGACAAACTCTTAAAACTGTTTCAAGTCTATTTCTCTGTCTTGTCTGAGAACACCCAAACATAGTCACTCCTGTTATAACTGTTATTTTAAGCAGATTGACTTGGTGTAATTGTTTTGCTTGCTGTTGCCTCTGACATCCTATCCTTGTGTTCAGTTTCCTTCTCGCTGAGCTCTTCTGTGCAGGGCAGTCTTGCCTAGGCAGCCTTCGGTAGGCTGTGGGAGTAGTAAGTTCTTGCATCGTTGTATAAGCATGGTTGTAGCATTCTTAGCTCTGTAAAGTCATTTCAGCACGGAGTCGAGGGTGGCGGTTACTGCCCCTCTCTCTCCCCCCCCCAGTTTTCACTCCACTGTTACCAATGAGAAATCCATTGAGATTTCCCTTGTCCTTATTTGCTACAAACTCCTTTGTCTCAGGTAGTTTTAAGATGTCCTCTTTGACATTCTGCAGGTTCTCTGTAAGTCACCCTGGGATATTTCTGTTCTTTTCCTGGGACTGGTGGGTTTTTGTCAAGATTCCTATCTTTCTTTAACTTGGGAACGCACCATTACACTCTGATCACTGTTTCTTCCCTACATTGGAAAATGGATTTCACTGCAATTTCCCTTAGATCTCTTCTGTTCTTAACTTTTTCTCCTATGGCTTTTCTTCCCTCTCTGTTTTGGGAAGGGCTAATTTTGTTCTCTCACCTTCTAAGGTCCAGCGGTGTTCCATTGTAATGCCTTTGTTCATTTTCTGGCTTGTGATTTTTGCCTTGGGGAGCATTTTACCCTCTTTTCTCTTTGCATGGCCATCTCATACATCTGGGCTGTAGAAACTTCCCTATGGAATGCTTCAGCATGGGCTCCANCCTGGGCTCCAGCAGACTTCCCTGGTTTGGGAGTANCTTTGAGGTCAATGTCTTGACTGGGAATTCCAGCCTTATGATGATATTCAGAATCTGGATATGGGCCAACACATCTCCAATGCATGTAACATATGTGAAAGGCTGTGTGGGGTCCAATCTTTCTTTTCTTTTGTGTGTGTGTGTGTGTGTGTGTGTGTGTGTGTGTGTGTGTGCGCAAAATCTTTCAATTCATGACACATGGCAGACAATTCTTTCCTGCTTCCTTAGGG
>LZPO01008121.1:43634-68198 GCA_001675575.1 Neotoma lepida | reverse complement strand
GGTTCCAGGTCATCCCTTCTTGGGAGACCTAAGTTCCCAGTGGGGCAGGACCCCACAGCCCATGGCAAAGCAGCTTAGAGGCAGGTAGAAATCGAAGCAGATAGACAGGAAGAGAAAGGAGAGGGTAGAGAGACTCCATCCTGCCCTCCAGGGAGCAGCATGTAATGGCACACAGGTAAAGCCAAAGAACACGTGGCGACATATAGATTAATAGAAATGGGCTGAGTATAGTTATAAGAGCTAGCTAGCAAGAAGCCTGAGTCATTAGGCCATAGAGTTTGAAAATAATATAAGCCTTTGTGTGATTATTTTATAAGTGGCTATAGAACTNTGGGGCTGGGCTGGACGGAGTAGGGGCTGGCGGGACCAGGTAGGACAGAGAAACCTTCTGACTACACACCTGCACTCATGTNNATATACCTACAAGAAGACTCAAATGTAATCATATTTACACAACAACAACAAATGATGGTGGTGATGATGATNATGATATCCCCAAAGCTTGAAGTCATTTAGATAAACTCTGACACCTTGGTATCAGTTTCAAAACTATTTAAATGAGGGAAGCAGAGAAGTNGCAGAGAGGCATCNATTACTTGGGCTACAAGAATTCATAGTTGACATGTCAACTTTCCCCCTCTATNATTTCTCTGAAGAGTGTACATAGGGCTTGTGGGTTTAATTACCCTGTACGACACAGTCACACAGAAGTGTCACAAGACAGCTCTTGCCTGCCAGTCACCACCAGTGGGCACCATGGAGACTCTCTGCAATTGAATCCTATGTGTGTAAACTTCTGTGACTTTGTCCTGGAGACCCATTTCATACTCAGGCAGAGTATGGCCTGAACCCATTTTTGCCTGCAGATTTACTCCACAGATGACTATCCCCCAAGTTACAAAGTCATTCATATAGAAATGTGGGTCATGGCCTTTTCCTGCCAGAATGTGGAAACACAGCTAAGATGCTTGAAAAGAGAGAGAGGAAGAACCTAAAGCTTTAACAACACAGCACACAATCAAAATCATAATTAAAAACCGGGATCTGTGTTTGCCTACTTCCTAGGATGGCCATCTTTTATCTAATATTATCTAGTCCTAAACTAGAGCCAAGTAAATTTAGAGTAAATAGAAAGAAGCAGAGCAGCAAATACCCTTCTGGACCCCATGGACTTTGAAGGATGTTTTCTGGTTTATAACAAAAACTCTAGACTGTCCAGAATGCAGACTTACTAATGTGATGTCCATGGAGGGGACAGTGTACTAGAAAACCCGTGCATGGGAGTTCAGGGTAAGAGANAGGAAATGGGAGATGCCTTGGTTGGTAAAGTGCCTGCCAGGCAAGCATAAGGGCCTCATCTAGGATTCTCAGCACTCACAAATAGCTGGGTACGGTTGTACGTATCTGTAACCCTAGCCCTGGGGGTGAGGGTAGATGAAGATAGGCAGAGCTCCTCCACCCCCATCTTACTGGCTGTCAGTCTAGCCAATCAGTGGGCTCNAGGCTCAGTGAGAGTCGCTGTTTCTAAGGAGAAGATGGAAAGTGATAGTGAAAGACACTCAGTGTCTACCTCTGGCCTTAATACAGATGTGCACACAAGTGCAAGTACACCCTTGTGCACAAGTGTATACATACACATTGCACATGTACAACCACATATACTACACATACATGTAATCACACACACACACACACACACACAGAGGGAGAGGGAGTGGGAGAGAGGAGGAGGCAGACACACAGACAGGCAGACAGGCAGACAGGCAGACAGGCAGACAGGCAGACAAAAGTTGGAAAATGAAAGCAAGGGAGAGAATCTGAGAAGCCCCATCCTTCCATCAACTCATGTTTGCTGGCATTTCTGGAACTTGCTCTTTGTAAATACTTCTGTTCCTTGTTCTCCNTGGAGGAGGTCAGTGTCACCTTGTGGACAGGAGTTCTGGGTTCTTCGTTTGGGGGAGGAAAGCAAAGCANTACCACTGGCCACTGGCATCTCCTTATGACTTGTCTCAGTCATGGGTGTGTCACTGTCTTTCTGTCCACTGTCAAATCTGTTTTCTTGACAGAGACCATGGGGAATAAGGACTATTTAGCCCTGCCTATAAGAAACAGGAAACAGACAGATTATGTAATGTGTACAAAGCCACATAGCAGAGTTCCGGGAGATGGGACTCGACTGNTGGGTTCTGAAGACTATCCCCTCCTAACCACTGGTCCACACAGCCTTCCTAGGAGGCAATGTCACCCCATGGTTCTGAAGGTCTGAAAACAAGCAGCTGTCAGCTATATCCCAGAAGTGTGTCTGGTACGCTGGAGTGAATATATGAACAAGGAGGCTTAGGAAGCCTTTCTGCACCCAGTTCAATTTAAGTCACAAAATTCAGGTTATATTTGGTTATAATTTCAGCATTTTGGGGTTCTAAATATTTAGCACTGTACATTTATGAGAACAATATGGCACTTCATTCCCTTTCTTTTGTTATTCTTCATTTACTAAATGCTCAAAACATCTAAACATGTTGTGCTTTTTTTCTGAAATAGTAGTAGTAATAACAATGTTTTCTTTGCTCAGATCTTTCTCATTTAGTTTCTAGAAACTGTTATAAATAAAATTGTTGATTATAGCATTTTGGAAACTGTAGGGGACAATTAAGTTTTCTGCCAAATAATTTCTTAATATACTGCCTCCATTTGTAAGTCACAAATGTGCAGAGTTCTGGATCAAAGAGGTATTATCTATAAAGAGATATTATGCCATTGTTGTCTTTTGGGATGGACCTCTTGAGTTCGGCTACTCTCTTACCACTGACGTTAGTGTTACCTCAGCAGAAATCTCTTTNAAGTCACAGGACTTGTTGTAGTCATCTTTCCTGTTGCTGNGATAAAATATCCCCAAGTTTCTAGGGAGAAAGGCTTTGCTTTGGTTCCTAGTTTGAGGATATATATCATGGTGGGGANAGTGTGTGATGGAATAACTTGGGGCAGTTGGGCAAGTTGCATCCACAGTCAGGAAGCAGAGAGGCAGATGCTGGGTTTCAGCTGGCTTTCTCCTGCTTCTCCAGTCTGGGGCCCCAGCCTAGGGAATAGTGCCACTCACAGTTAACGCAGCCCTTTCCACCTCAATTAACCTAACCTAGATACCCTAACTGTAGCAGCATGCCTGGAGGCTAACCTCATCTAGATAGTTACTCACAAACATGCCCAGAAACTTGCCTCCCAGGTGTTTTTAGGTCCCACCAAGCTGACAACCAGTATTAACATCACGGGATTCATTTGTCAGCCATCTGTCCAGACAAAATGTAAAAGCAGGTGAACAATGATGCTCTCTTCCTTCTAATCTTCTGCTCTCCCACTGAAAGCCTTAAATCCTTGGGCAACTGTTTGTTGTTTTAAATGATCACATGTTTTTTGAAAGTCTTGAGTGTAGGCTGTCTTCATTATATGAGAATGATCAAGTTTAAGGTGGCGGTGAGGTGGGCTACAGATATAAAAGAAAAGTTGAAAATGCAATTAACTATTTTTACAGATAAGTAAAGCCCAATGGCCACTTCTCTGGGAATGTATCACAAAGTCAGAGATAGACTGCCTGCTTCCCATGCTCTGTTGACCTGGGCAAACAGTAGCTTTTCTCAGGCTTCAGAATTTTCCATTAAGGAAGAAATAACCACCATCACCACCCCCATCACCACTATCACCACCATTATCACCACCACCATCACCACCATCGCTACCATCACCACCACCATCACTACCATCACCACCAGCAGCAGCAGCAGCAGCAGCAGGCAGCATTGGCCTGAGCTCTTTATCTGAATTTTCAAATTTACGTATTTTTCAAGGTAAGATCTTTGTATCCCAGACTTGCTTCAAGCTAGCTATATAGTTGAGGATGATCTTGAACTTCAGATCCACATCTTTCTACCTCCTGGATACAGAGAAACGACAGGCATATGCCACCATGTTTGGTTTACACAGTGCTGGGGGATTGAACCTAAGGCTCACATATTCCAGGCAAGTGTTCTACCCTCTGAGCTATGTCCCCCCCTTCTACCTCATATGTTCAGATTTCATGTTTACAACACCTTTGGTAGATAGGCACTTGCTTTGAGATGAGAAGCCAGAGGTACAGAATGGCTAGCAATTTGTCCAGGGTCACACAGCTGGTACTGTGCAGGCAGCTTGATTTCAAAGCCCATTTTTTTATTGCTATGCAAATTTTACTTCCAATTTCCTTTAGTCTTACAATGGCCTTTCTGCCCATCTCCCTGTAAATGAACAATTTANGCTTAATGTGGTGAGATTGCCTTTGAAAGCAATTACGAAAGATTTCTAGTTTGTGTTCACTCATTGCTATGGGTTGAAGCTGAAAGACAGAGGAGGAGCAGTATGAGTCTAAAGGACACGTTCAGGTGTGGTCATTTGTGTCAGGTCAGAAAGAGCTAACAGAACTCTATACAGAACGAGCTGCTGTAAGTTCAGTCATGTAAGTGAAAGATCAAGTCTGCCTAATATTGATAATAAGCTATGCATTTCAGACAACCTAGATAGTGTCTGAAAACAACCAACTGGGCTTGACTCTAGAAGACAAGTCAACTTATTTTTAAAAATTATTTTTTTAATTTAAAAAAATTATTTGTATTTGGATGTGTGTGTGGGGGGCATATGTCCACATGAGTGCCGGTGCACATGGAGGCCAGAAGAGGGCCTTGAATTCCCAGGAGAGGAGCTGGTATTGCAAACATTGTAAGCCATCCAAGATGGATGCTGGGTACCAAATTCTGGTGCTCTGAAGGAGCAGCATGCACTCTTAAACACTGAGCAGACCCAGCTTTTATTTCATTTTTAATTGTGTATAGTACTCTATTCTGTGAGTGACATTCAGGAGCCTCTGCTCCCTGAGCATGCGCACAGTTGATGGGATGGGACAAGTTATANCCCGAGATTTTTTTAACTCCTTACAGGAATGAGGCAAGTGAACTTTGCCTGTAAAAGTTTCTGACAACTTTTACAGGCACAGGAGCAGTCTTAGTGATGTTAGGATGTTTGTCCAAAATCACTCAGATACTGAGGGGTTAGATGCTAAGACATCTTACACCCAGCCCTTAGGCACATCTACTTGTAAGTGGAGAAAAATGTTTCCCTCTCCGTCAAACCAAACTGAGGTGTGGAATGGTCATTTGAAGGAACAATTTATCCAACTGAATAACCGCATCTAGATGCAGGAGGGTTAGAGCTGAAGGGTGTGCCTGCTCGGCCTGCCTGGTGCTGTCAGAGATNAGTGGGGTCACTCTGACACCTCTGGTCATCTCTAGTCACTTATGAGGCCAGCTTTCAGTTCCCAAAGAGTTTCTGTGAGTATCTGAAGGATGTTTGGGAGGAAACAGTTCCAAGAGATAACAACTTAGATTTGATGGGTGATACATGGGTGGTACATCTATCTACTTCCTCCAATTAGGCCTCACCTCCTCAAGCCTCTAAAATCTCTCAAATGCGCACAAGCAGCTGTGGAGCTGGGCTTTAATATAGTCTGTGGGGGACATCTCATGTGCAAAGCCTAGTGGATGGGAAGAGGGCTCAGTGGGGAAAGTACCTGACACACAAGTGTGAGGTCCTATATCCCCAGCGTCCATGCAAAAGCTGGATATTACAGCATGCGTCTAACCCCAGCACTGGGGGTGGGAGGTGGAGACAGGTGGATTCTTGAAGCTCATTGGCCAGCCAGCCTAGCCTGTCAGTGAGCTCTAGGTTCAGTGAGAGACACTGTCCTAGAAAATGAGGTAGAGAGTGGTAGATAAAGACACTGATATCTGGCCTCCACATACATGTGCACACACATTCATGTGCAGATACACAAGCATGTACATATACCTCTCTCTCNCACACACACACAAATTAAGAATGAGAAAAATACATCAAAGACAGTCACAGATAATATCAATAGTAATAGTACTGTTACCATATTCCCACTTTGAGGAGGGAGTAGAAGTTAGCCCTACTCTAAAGTTGATAACTTCCAACAGCAACACAAATCCTGAGGAGGTAAGATACTCTGACCCTTAAAAATTCTGCCATCTAGAACCTATTTGGTATTCAGTTCACACAGTAGAACAAATATGTACTAAATATATATACATATCTGTCTGTCTGTCTATCTATATCTATCTATCTATCTATCTATCTATCTATCTATCTATCCATCTATCTATCTATCATCTAATTTAAAATGCATCTTTAGTGAGTTGTTTCTAAATTGCTAGCATTAACAAAACATTTAGCAAATTGTCAGAAACCATCAAACCAAAATACTTCTATTGTTTGTTTATTGGTCAGTTGGTTGGTTTGGAGATAGAGTCTCGTCATGTAACTCTGGCTGGCATGGAGCTCAAACACCTTTTAGTCCTGGACACACAGCCTCTTACTCCAGAATGAGTGTGTCTGGTATACGTGTTCCTTCCACATACCAGCTACCCTTGGAGAGAACTCAGGTCTGCCGATTGGGTAAGCATTTTCCCAGCAATCTGGATGCAGTTCAGCCCCCGCTCTCCTCACCCGCACTGCATGAAGAGGAGCTTTTATTAATTGGTGCTCGGGGCTGAGGGGGAGTTTCTTGGCCTGGGCGGAAGCCAGCCAGCCAGCTCCCAGGCAGACGCGCAGGCTGGCCAGCTGGGCTCTCTTAGACACTGACCTACATTGAACCAAGCTTGCAGAATGTGTGTTAGATCAAATTTGTTCCTTTCTGCTTGCTCAAAGAGAGTTCTGCTCTGCAAATTTCCATGCTATCGCTGCCAGAGACTGATACAAGACAGAAAAGACCCCTACATCCTGGAGATTTCTAAATCAGCCCACAGAACTGCTCAGGAGCTCTGGGCAGGGGCCACCAAGAAATGCCTCTGCATTTTGAACAGACAGTTTCCTCTCGTCCTAAAAGGGAGCCCCTGACTATGAACCTGAGTGTATGGAGCCCTCATTAGTGGGGCACACACACTTCCCTGCTCAGATCCTGGGACTGAGTCGGGACATCCTAGAAAAGCCAGGGTGCCTGGCACCAGTCGCATGTACTGCTGCCGGCACGAGAACTTACAAAAGGGAGGAATGTGTCTCTGAGACCACGGATGGTTGTAAAATATAAACTTGGAGAACAAAACAATAAATCCCACCTGAGTTCTAGTCGCTGGATTCACTCTTCATGGAGAGGGCTGTTCCGTCTTCTGTGTTTTAAGGAAGCTACAGGGACACTGGCTGCTCTTCCAGAGGACCCAGGTTCAATTCCCAGCACCCACATGGCAGCTCACAACTGTCTGTAAGTCCAGTTCCAGAGGATCCAACACGCTCACACAGACATACGTGCAGGTCAAACACCAATGCACATAAAATTAGATAAATCATTAGAGAAGCTACAGGCGGTACTTGTAACCCTCAAGCTCAGTACACCTTCCTCTCTGTATTGACCTCCCAGGACTGGGTTGATCTCCCAGCCTCTTCTGTTTTCAGTCTTAAACAGGGCTTTGCATTCAGGTCTCATGTGGTGCAGAGCCCAGGGGAAGAGCCATCAAAAGCCAGGCCAGTGACAATAGGCTACAGTTGGCTCTCTTTCCAGGATAAAGGCCCCCACAATCAATATACCTATAGTGGGGCCTTTGAATTACCTCCCTCCTCTCTATGGGCTCTCTAGAGAAGAAGGGACACTTGCTCTTGTGCTTCCATTCCTCACTCACTCCCAGTCCTGTAGGTCACTACAGAGAGTTCAGCTAATCCTAANGGCTAATTTTCTACAAGAACTTAAAGAGTGTAGTCAAAACAGTGGATGGATTATTTTCTGTTCCTCTCATTATTCGTAGGCAAGGGCAGTATGAATGACTGTGTGGAGTCAGTTAAACAACTCGATACATGACAGAATGCTTTCTTGGGTCATGAGAAATTGAAATCTGTAATAAGCAGCACGACCTCGAACTATAAAATGAGTTAAAAGCTGTGGAAGGGTGATGAGTGGGTCCGTGTTTGATTGAAGCAGTCATCTATTACGTTTGCAAAGTCTCTGGAGACATGTGCTGTATTAATGCTTGGAGCACTTTTTATAAAGACCCGGCCATCGAGGCAATGCCAAAGCATGTGGTACCAGGTCCAGAGCTAGGATTTTCTGTGTACGTATGTGTGTACACACGCGTGTACCTGGGCAGGTATGTGGCGACCAGAGGCCAATATCCAGGTGCCTTCCTTAATCTCTTCCCCAACTTCCTGTTTTAAGACAAGGTATCTCACTGAATCTGGAGCTTCCAGTTTCAGCTAGCTTAGCTAGCTAGACCATGATGCCCCAGGTCTACCCCACCAGTGCTAGAGTTACAGACACATGTAGCCATGCCACTACATGTTTACATGGGACATGGAGATCTGAACTCAGGTCCTTATGGTTATGCAGCAGGCACCTGACCCACTGAGCTACCTCCCTAGCTCTGAATTTTCTTTCGGTTGTAACTTTTCCCAATGCCTCATCCCCAAGATGTCCTGGGTACAGGGGGGAAAATATGCTTACTCAATGTATCCACCCCAGAACAAGAATTTGCTTCTCTGAATGGATGTTGGCCAGAAAACAAACAAACAAACAAACAAACAAACAAAAACACGCTTTCTTCCCAGCACTGGAAAATTCAGTGTTTTCTTCCCTTTCATTTTTTTTCTTCAATAAAAGAAAATAGAAGAAAACTTCCTCTAAAGAACCCAGGAACTCATATTCAGAGGAGATTTGTGGTTTCATTTTCACACAACAATCTTGCATGCGAAGTTGGGAGTTGGGGTGACATCATGTGTACCACTAAACACACGCTCCAGAAAGCCGTTCCTCATTAAAAGCTGAACGCTTTCCATGTGTCTGGGGGAAAAAGAGCTAAGTATGCTGAGCAGGGAGGGAGGCATAGTTTAATGACTAAAAAATGTCATTTATAATGATCTGCCTCAGTGACTATCCATAGTTCCCTGAAAGGAATACTCCAATCACCTGAAAGCTTATTGAATCAATCAGCACTTCCCAAGGCCAGGACACAGCTATGACCAAATGCCTTTCTCCACATTCAGAGATGGGGAAGCCGAGTCAGCAGAGAAAATGGATAAAATACCACCAAAGCTTGTTCTTTTTCCCAGAAACCTGGGTGTTTCCAAAACTAAAGAATCACATTTCAACCCCCTGCAGGACAGAGCACTGTTTTACCCTGAACATCCAAATCTGGACCAGTTATTGGATGAGCCTGTGGAATTTGGGCTCATTCTGTTGGGTGTGACAGTGGTGCTGTGGCTGTGTGGGATCATGTTAGGCTTCCGAGATGGTTCAGCAGATAAAGTCCTCGCCTTGCAAGCATGGGGACCTGAGATCTGCCCTAGAACTCATCTAAAAAGAAAAAAAATTCAGAGTGTGGTGGCCTGTGCTTGGAATCTCAGACTAGAGAAGCAGAAATAGGCAGATTTCAGGATTGTTGGCCAGTCAGGCTGGCTCCAAGCCAGAGAGAGACACAATCTCAGAAAACAAGATGGCTCAAACACCCATCCACCATCTCTGTTCTCTGTCTCATGTATGTTGCACACAACATACATATTTTTTCTAAACCATTGAGCAGTAAGTGGCACACATCATGGCCTTTTGCCCTCAGATCCTTGGCTGGCATTTCCTTTGAGCAGCCCATACTAACCACAACATGGTGTCACCTGGGAGCATCCTTTTAACCATCCACTCTGGTCTGTGTGCCATGTAGTAGACTCAGGGCAACTTTAAAGATTTTTTTATTTGTTTTTATTTATGTGTATACATGTGTGTGTGTGTGTGTGTGTGTGTGTGTGTCTGTTTGTCTGTATGTGCATCACGTGTGTGCAGTGACCTCAAAGGACAGAAGAGGGAGCCAGATCCCCAGGAACTGGAGTTACAGGTGGTTTGTGAGCTGCCCAATGTGAGTTCTGGGAGTTGAGCCCTAGTCCTTTGCAAGAGCAGTTCCCTTGCCCTTCAGCCGTGTCCCTTTAAGACCTGCTCCCATATTATCCACTGTGTCCCTTTGCTTTACCTTAAACAATGTTTAGGTCAATTCACCTGTCATATGGTTCACATACGATACAAATACTTGTGCTTTTCAGGTATCTATTTGCAGACCCGTGCGCCTATCACCCCACGGCATGATATGAGTGTGCTTCCTGCTCTCCCTGCCTTTCTCTGCTTCACTCCATACCCATCACCCTTCACCCCTTGAGACTTTTGCACTGCCTTTCTTTTTTTTCTGAAAGTAGCAGTTTTTTTAATATGTTCATTTTTTTGAAACTAAAATAATTTGATGTTGCCTGACATTCCTTGTACCTCCTCTGAGGTTGTGTTCTCACCTCAAATAACTTCCTAGATTGCATCCCGTCTGGGGGAGACTATATTCCCCAAGTTCCTCACTGATGGAACTGTGGTCACTTCAACAAGGCAGGGAGCTGATTCCTCTCTCTATTGTGGCATCAATGGGTACTAGTCTAGGAGATTCAGACTGTTTGCTACTTGGAAAGAGAGACATAGCTATTACATAGGTGCTGCTGCCTGGCTGCTGTGTGGCTCATGCCTGGCAGACACACACTCTTCCAGAGCTGGCCTCTGAGGAGCCTGGGAATTCTTCCCATCTATGCGGCTGCTACCGGCCCATAGTTAATGGAGAGCCTGAATGCTCACGATGTTGTGGAACATGGCTCTGTGCTTCATGGATCTTGTGAAATGTCTCTGGGACCCAGGGGAAAAAAGAACCATGCTTGATAGAAAGAAAAAGACCATCCTAAATGTCCCCAGGGCATTTTGTACCTGTGTGGGAGCACCAAGTCCTTCCATTCAGGTGGCTGGGCAGTGACTTCCTAGGGCAGCCCAAGCTCTCTACATTGCTTTCTCCTGTGTATTTCTCCTCTGTATCCTCCTCCTTTGACTTCCTCCCTAAAACCTCCACAGCAAAATGCAGAGGCCATAGAAGGAAACAGGTGGCAGGGAAGGTAGCTGCTGAGAAAGGGCTGTGGATGGGAATGACAGGAGCCCAGTGGAATCTTTTTCTTTAGGCTAAAGCAGACTTGGGTCTCACTACTTCCCACCTTTGAGCAGAAGTGAGGTTGACCCCCAAGGTTGCTTAAAGCACTCTTGTTCAGAAGTATGGGGACCTAGGGGGAAGGAGGCCCAGCCAGGGAGATCTAAGACCACCTCAGGGGCGTAGGCCTGCAAGGATGGAACAAAACAATAGCCTTACAGTGATCCACAGCCAAGGCAAACAGAAGAGCACACACAGGAGGAGGTGGACTCAGTGGAGAGGAGAGAGATGCTGACAGCACTCAGAAGCCCAAGGGCCACACAGCCAGGTGCAGAGAGCTTTGGTTCTCCTAATCTGGGGCCTGTCTTCTCCCAGGGCAACTCCACAAAATATTATTATTATTTAGTCGCAACAACAATCATGACTCACAAAACAAAAACCAAAACAGGCCAACTATTGGAACACCAAGAAGAGATTTCTAAGGGGTTTTATTTTAAACATATGTTTTCTAAGAGAGCAGGGAGGGTTGCCAGAAGTGCAGCACGGAGTGTTTTCCTCTTTCTGTGGACAGGGCTTGCTTTGGAAACCGTCTATAAGTGCCCCCAAAGTTTCTCTTGTCCAAATACTTGAGGGTGGGACATGGAGTTCTGAGCTTAACCTAGTTATCTCATTGAAATGGAGTGAGAGTGAAGACATGGGATTTTCATGGGATGTGATCGCAGGGTTGTGGGGCTGGGATAGAGGGGTCACTCTTGCCATCTAATCACACAGAAGAACACCGCATTCCATGGTGTTTTGCAAAACCAGCCTAGCCACCAGCCATCCTACTCTACAAACTGTTGGTGGAGAGGGAGGGAGTCATTCTACACTTTCCTTCTGGAATTCCTTGGGGCCATGTCTCATGCCATGGAGCCTGANGGGTATGGAAACCCAGGACGTGGACAAGATAGTCGCTTTCTGTGGACAAAGCTGGGACATGAAAATCGGCACTTGGTATATGAACACTCAGCAACTTGGCATCATCAGACGTCTGTCCTNCCCCCCTGGAACCACAGATGGTTTCCACAAGGGGTTAGGTCACCATGGTCCCAGGTCCAGGGTCAGAGAACTAGGAGGCTCATAAAAAACAGACCATGTATTGAGTTAGTTCACTAAGACCTCAAGCACACACAGCTGCAGATTGCTCCAAAGAAAATAATACCAGCAGGGGGCCGGAAGAGATGGCTCAGTGTGTGGGGTGCTTGTCATACACTCATAGAGACTGAGTTCAGCACTCATGCAAAAGCTCAGCATGGTGGGGTATGTTTGTCACCTCAATGTGAGGGGCTGGGGGTGGATCCTAGGGTTTTGTAGTCAGCTAGCTAGAGTAGGGAACAGGTCCTGTAAGAGATCTTGTCTCTTAAAAATAACAGAGTGTGGTAGAGGTTGAACCCTGACCTCCATGGGTAAACGTACCTACATATATATAGACACATTCACATACACACTTTCCCCCTCCAACCCCCCATAAAGAAAACCAGCTGGGTATAGCAGTGCAGCTACTTGGGAATCTGAGACAGGAGTATCAAGAGTTTATGGCCAGCTACCCTTGATTATAGAATAAATTCAAGACCAGCCTGGGCAATCTAGGAAGAGCCTGTCTAAATTTAAAAAATAAAACAGTAGAGCTTAAGGATGTATCTCGGTGGTTGCCGAGCACGCAAGGAGCCCCAGGTTCAACTCCCACTCAGCAAGGAAAAAGAAAAACAGAAAAAGAAAAGAAGGAAAGAATCNAACTGCAGAAGCATCCTGGACTCCCATGCAGGCCAGGTCCTCCCCAGCCCTGTTGGCCTTCGTCTCCAGTGAGAGAGGTAAATGGTGATCTTTGCCCAAAGCTATGAGTCAAACTTCTGGCTCTGTTCTACTTCAGGGTGGGATTAATTATCACCAGGCCTCTTAGGGAATTCATTTAAATGATATAAAATAGAGTTTACTGTCATTTTAAATAAAGACAGCAGATGAAATTTAAGACATATGAAGAGTAGAGAGAATACCAAACGAGAAACGGCAGGATGCTGCGATTCCAGAGGGTTCTGAGTCATCCAGTGGGCTCTGCCATCAGAACGCTGAGTTAAGGACATTCCATGTTACGTGTCCCACAGAGCAATGCGAGTCTTTTAGTCGTAAAGGAAGCATGAGTTAAAATAAGACGATCTTCTCCTGGCCTAAAAATAATGACCTGAGAACAGTAAATGGGGATAAAAACTCAATTCAGAAGGGCTTTGAAGAAAATCTCCTACTTGTCCCCAACAGGATAGAGACTCTCAGTGTTAAGGGGTTTGGTGCCACTTCAGTAGGACATGAAGGGACTGCCTACTGTCAAGGCTTACTGCTGAGCCCTGGGAGGAGATTCAGAGAGAGAAATCCTCAAGGTGCCTCCTGCTCTAGCAGGAAAGGGTCCCTTCATTAAAGAATGCATCATCCCATTTGTAGAGAGCCACAGTGGAGTTGTTTAAAAATGTACACCATTTTTAAATGCGCGCACGCACACACACACACACACACACACACACACACACACACACACACACACTTGTGTGTCAGAACAGAGGGCAATGGAGGACGTTTTCCTATGTAGATGAAATGTCCTGCTCTACAGAAAGGGTTTCTCACTGAACCTGGAGTTAGGCTGGAAGCCAGAGTTCCAGCCATTTCTGTCTCCATCCTCCACAGTGCTGGGGCTACAGCTGCAGGTGCGGCCATGTCCAGCGTTTCATGTGAACACAGCAAGCACTTTTGCCCATCTTCTCTCCCTTATTATTTAGTATTATTATTAATTATGTCTTGTTTGGGAGACTGAGTATGTCAAAGTGCGGTGATGGAGAGGCGTGTCTTTGNTGTGCTGTCTTTGCTGTTAATGCTCACTCATGGCTCTATGCTGTTCTAGAGCATTGTGCATTGATGTTCACGAGAACATTTATGAAAGGAGAAGCTGGGCTTGAGAATATACTAGGGAGCATAAAGAATTGCTTTACCTAGGAGGTAAACAGAAGGCAGCATCAGATTGTAAATACAATGTGGCTGTGGCTTTGGCAAAAACAAGGAAGCCAAGTTTGTGCTTGGGTGGGGCTATCTGGAGTGAAGCAATGTGCCACTCAAGTCTGTAGCATCTTAATTCAGCTTCACTACACAGGAAGCTCTTCATCTTGTGTTTGTTGAACTTAACTCATTAACCTCCCTCTTAACAACAATTCAGACTCTTATTTAATTGGTACTAAAGAAAACCTTGACCAGAACTGAGCAAGCATTTGCGTTTTATTTATGGCTATTACTGACATGAAAATGGCAGTGTTGTTATCTTGCTGGTGACATCAGATAAAGTCATTTCAAAAATAACATTAGGGCCAGGTGTGGGGGTGCGTGCCTGTGACCCCAGCATGAGGGAGGCAGAAGTGGAGGGGTCTCAGCAAATTCAAGGCCAGTCTGGTCTTCATAGTGAGACCCTGCTTCAAAAACACCATCCAGTTTTTTTCTACAGAAATGTTTTATTGTGCAGAGAATAATTATGCTCTCAAAGCATCAAGGTAAATGTATTTATCAGAGGAACTTGGTTTATGATATGGTCCTGTTACTAATCCCTATTTATTTGTGCATGTTATTTCTGTGAGGTTTTGAGGATTTTTTGTTTGTTTGCTTTTGTTTTTTGCCTGCTTGTATGTCTGTGCACATGTGTGTGCAGTGCCCATGGAGGCCACAAGAGGGCTTTGGGCCCCGGGAATTGGATCCAATAAACTGGAGGTGTGGGTGATTATGAACTGCCATGTGGGTGCTGGAAACCAAACCCAGGTCCTCTGCAAGAGTAGCAAGTACTCTGAACTGCCGAGCCATCTCTCCAGGCCCTTAATCCACATTTTTATAAAATTAAACAATTTTACACCTAAATTCAAATCAATCACACATGCTGGAAAAATCTAAAAGACTACCTGTATTTCCCTTTG
This sequence comes from Neotoma lepida, assembly GCA_001675575.1. Classification (NCBI taxonomy): domain Eukaryota; kingdom Metazoa; phylum Chordata; class Mammalia; order Rodentia; family Cricetidae; genus Neotoma; species Neotoma lepida. The sequence continues at coordinate 53,203 of LZPO01008121.1, read as the reverse complement.
GTTTCTCTCAGGCCTCATGAGAGGTGAGAATATAATGATTATTATTGAGAAACCTCTTTAAGAATACTCTGTAACCAGCAACTGAAGACATAGAGTTTGTCAGAGTCTCTTTCCTCTAAAGANGAATATATAAAAACAATGCATTTCTCAGTGTGCGTATGGAAACAACTGTATCTTCTGGGATATTGAAAGGAGTAGAAAACAACGATAGGCTTTATATAGGAGGAAACCAAATTGATCAACAGAGGAGGTTCCCTGCGGATGCTCTGAAAGGTGGAGCCCGTGATACACAAGAGGACCCGTTTCCATTGCATGAAAATTGCAAACCATGACAGGAAGCCGACAGGGTCTGCTTGAACAGTCCTGATCAATGCAACAGTGCCATTTATTTCCAGAACATAAGTAGCCTGTAGGGGAGCTCTCCCAACATTCCTGCCAGAGCTGTTGTAAGTCAGGCTAAGAACACAGTGAGTCCTGTAGCCCCCTTTTTTCCTTGATGTCTCTCTACTTTGGCACCCAGGTACTTAGTGCCCGTCTTCCCATTCTGGCTTCTTTCTCATTTTTGTGGATAAGTCCTTCCACAAATACAGTTCTTCAAAGCACTTTCTTTACACATTGGACTCAAAATGAGTTGGCCTAGTGGTTAGAGTCAAAATAAATTTCTTATTCCCACCAAGGGTGGGATGACCAACTTCAGAAGCAAAAGAAAAATGGCAGTTCTAGAGAGAGTTGGAGCAATTTAAAATGTTTTGACTTTGTGTAGAGACAGGAGTGGCACCCTTCTTGTGTAGCAAGGTGCTATGGAGTCTTAGACATTTCTTCTGTATGTTGACTACACTCAACACCATGCATTCCGCTTGTTCATTATAACAGTAAACACTGAGTGCTTCTACATGCCACACTGGATACTGGGGGAAAGAGATGCATTGGAACATGGTCCATGTCACCAAAGCCCTCCAGTTTTGTAGGGCAACCAACATGAAAGCAAATGTAAAAAAAGTATCTCAGATTCTGGACAGTGGTTGATGCATGGCATGCCAGGCCTGGCAGAGGAAGCATGGAGTGCAACCAGACAGGTAGGCTGGAGATGTGTGAGTACTTAAGCAAGACTTCCTAAATGTGATGATGGTGTGTGAGCATCTGTGGTGATTTGACCAGGAGATTCTCCTCCATAGTTTCAGGCATTTGAACCCTTGGTTCCCAGTTGGTGGCATTGTTTGAGGAAGGTTAGGGGGTGTGCTGGAGTAAATATGTCNTTGGGGTAGGCTTTGAGAGTATATAGTCTTGTCCTACTTCCTGTTCACTCTCTCTGCTTCCTGATGTGATCTTCCAGCTTNCTGTTCCTNCCACCATGCCTGTTGCTAGCTGCCATGCCTCCCCACCATGAGAGACTCGATCCCTCTGGAACTTTAAATCAAATAGACTCTTTCTTTTGGACATGATGTCTTCTCCTAAGTCTTCCTGTCTGCCTTCCTGACTGCAGAAGGAAGTTCAGCCAAGAGCTGGAGAAACGCCTCAGTGATTAAGAGTGTGCACTGTTTTTCCAGAGGACACAGATTGGGTTCACTGCACCTACATTGAGAGGTTCATAACTGCCTGAGACTCCAGGTCCAGGGATCTGATGCCCTTTTCTGGCCTTCACAGGCACCTGCACTCATGTACAGAGACATACATGCATACATATAATTGAAAATAATGCAAATAGATCTCTCAAAGAAAAGTTCTGCTTTGACTTTTTTTGGAAACATGTACAAAAGTTATTCTTCAAAGAGAAGTATTCTTTAGGTCTTTATTCTCAAGGTCTATACAATATATATCTAAATCATACTGATGCAATACAGATGATATGACCAGAAATAACACATGATCTGGGATNGTTGCCTTGGCTTTGGCACTCCATTAAACAATTTTTAAATCCCTTCCACAATCACCAGGCACTGTCAGTGCCATAACTGACACATGAAGACTGATGTTTAGAAAGATGAAGAATGTTTTAAGGCCATCCTTCTCATAAGNGGCTGGGATGTAGTTTAAACCTGACCCTTGTGGCTACAGGGCTTAAGGCCTATGCTATATAAGGACTGTAGCTNGAAAAATCTTCCCAAATGTTTTCATCTTGTCCCATACCCAAGAGCCAGACCCTGCATCAGGAAGGACATAGATCTGCAGCTGACCTCAGGAACCAGTTTCTGTGTTACTGGGTTCTTAGGTTCATAAACCCACTGCCTTAGTCTCCCTACATTCCAAAGAACGTGTGTGTGTGTGTGTGTGTGTGTGTGTGTGTACACTGCAATTAATATAGTGTCATGAGACAAAATCTAGAAGAGGGGAATTTAGCTGTAAGTTAACAGATGGCTCTTTTTCTGGGTGGAAGAGGACCTGAGCCCCAGTTCGCCTCTACCCTCTCTGGTCTCTGCTAAGGAGACAAATTTTTATTCAAATCTATGTTGAGGAAAATCAGGTCTTAAAGNTACCCCATTTTTGAAAGAGCAAAGTGTCTCAGGAGTTTTGTGGGTGATAAGATGCCAACCATTGAACCTGGCAGTCTTTTGTTCCGGGTCCATTTCTGCATGTTGCTTANGNTACTTCTTGTGCAAGTNAAAGAAAGTGATAGTCTGATGGCCGAAAGGAGGGGCCCAAGTGTGATTCTATCCTACCCAGGATCCACAATTTTAGTATAAGATAACTGCTATAATGGTTTAGTAGTGAGAGGTATAGGCATGTATGCATGCATGTATGCATATGTATGTACAGGTGTCTCTGTGTACATATGTGCATGTGCATTCATGTTATATGTGCATGTGTGTGCACATGAATGTGCATCTGTGAGTCTGTTGCATGTCGTGTGTGTGTGTGTGTGTGTTTACATGCATTTAACATCAACCTCCACCCTTATGAGAGAATAAACATAAAGCACTGAAGTATTAAAGAGAAAAATAATTGGAAATCTAAATGCAAAAACATAAGCTTGATAATGTAACATCTATCAATTCCCCCCCCCGAAAAAGCTGAGTTCCAGGGTCTGTGCAGTACTTGTTCCAAAAGGATTTAAGACCAAAAAGCCAAACTAACTTATTTTCTTCATATAGATGTTTATAAGTTTACATTTGATGTTATTGATTCATCTCCCTATTCAATTATAAAGCNTTACCATGCACAAAGAAGTTTCTTAAAAAGCAAGCTAATGAAGAGTGAGTGTATTACTTTTCTATGTTTCAGTTCCCCATGTGGCTCTGTATTTCCGCAGTGCAGGTCATCATTGTTGCAATTATACTAAATACTCTTGAATTATTCAACAATACACCCCAAACATTCTGAAATAGGAAGAAGTTCATGAGCTTAGTAATATAAGGATGATTAAAAGTAGCTACAAAATACAGACTATGCTACATAGGACTCTTGACCATGANNCTTAATTCCTCAAAATAATTCCAGCAGAGATACTGACGTATGACATGGCACCCATATCCTACTCAATTCATTGTAGTTATTGATATATTGTAGGTAAGTATAGTAATATTTGGAAATTTATTGGCTTATCCACTCTTCTCAGCACCCACCCACTCTCGCCCATTTTATAATCAACTCACTTATGTTTCTAGCCATCCAATCACCCATCTACCCACTCACCTATCCATCCAAACATGCACACATCTATCCACCTACCCATGCCTTTCCCCTAGTTCTCCAGTCAGCCATCCAACTATCCATACAGCTGTTCCTTCAAGAAACATTAATAATATGTATGCTAAATATCAAGTACTCAGGTAAAAGGCAAATGGGGCCAGTGAAGTATCACAGCTAGTGAAGGCAGTTGGTGTGCAAACCCAAGTTCAAACCCTGAAACTCAGGTGAAGGTGGAAGGAGAGAATGGACTCCAGGCAGCTGTCCTCTGACCTCTGACCTCTGACCACAAAACACATTGTGGATTGTGTTTTCCCCCCCACGTCATGTGCACGAACATATCACCAGTAATAAAAAGCTTTAGAAATAATGTAAATCTTTAGCAATTAAAAAAAACCAAAAACAAATGAGATGAGCAAATCAAAGAAAAACAGACTTAAAAGGAAGAGCCATGAAGGAGACAGATGGTGAGCTTTTCATCCCCATTTTTATTTGGCTGAAATTGGACTTGCCTAATTGGCATTACATTGCTCCACAGACTGTGAGGCAGTGTTGGGCAGTCAGAACAGGCCTCCAACTGCAGTTCCTCTGGGCTAATGAGTGGGTACAGGAGCCTCTGCTGACTTAGAAGCAGCTAAGGCTGCCACGGAATGGGGGATTCAGCCATTTCTGTTGCTTTTAATTGCATGGCANGGTCAGTGCCCATCAGTCTGCTCTACACAACACCTTTCCCTCTCAGGTGGTGNCAGAGTGCATGTAGTCCTTTAGAAGTAATTTAGGGGGTTGGAAAGATGGCTCGCAGTTAAGGACACTTGCTGCTCTTGCAGGGGACTGGAGTTTAACTACCAGCACCCATGTCGAGTGGTTCACAACTGGCTGAAACTCAAACTCCAGGGAGATCTAAGACCTCCGGCCTCTTGATGGTCACATGAACTCANATGCATGTTCCCACACAAAGACATGCATATATACATAATTCAAAATAAAGTACAACTTGAAGTTATTTATAGCACATGATTAGGAGATCTACTAAAAATTGAAATAAAATGTCACAGGGTGCTGGAAATACAACCTAGTTTATGTAGTGGCAACTGGGTGGATGGCACACACAGGAAATGGTGGTTTGGGAATGTAAGGTAACTGTCAAGTTCCTTATTGCCAGCAGTGTTTCTAATTCAAAACCAAAGGCATGGGTAGGAAGTGCAAGGTTGGGGTATAAGTCTGATACTGAGGGTCTATGATAGCAAAGAACACCCATCTGTCTTCAGTGTTGAAGACGTAACAGACAAGTGATAAAAAAAAAGTCCACAAGATGAAAAAACACATTCTGGTATAGGAAGGATTTTCTTCACAGAGGACCTCGATTTATTCAACAGCATTCCCTACGACCGTCCTAAATGCATTCACTTACTTAATGACAATTTATTGAATTCTTGATCTTTCAAAGCACTTTTGCAGAGATAGAAAAGATATAAAATGAATAAAAAGAGCAGATTCTGCTTTGGGGAAAGTTTGAAACGTCACTGGAATTGTGAGACTTAACACACAATAGGGAAACTAAGTAAGACCATGCAAGGTCAATGCTACCATGGCAGAGCAGAAACAAATGCCTCCAAGATCAGTGGAGGTAAGCTCAATGGTGGTATTCCCTCTAAATGGGTGTGGTAGTTTGACTGTATTTGGCCCCCATAATCTCATAGGGAGTGCCACTATTAGGAGTTGTGGCTTTGTTGGAGTGGGTATGGCCTTGTTAGGAAGTGTGTCACTGTNGGGGCAGGCTTTGAGNTTTCCTATGCTCAGGATACTGCCCAGTATCTCAGTTGACTGTTCCTACAAAATGTAGGACTCTCAGCTATTANTCCAGCACTATGTCTACCTACACACTGCCATGCTCCCCATCATAACAATAATGGACTGACCNTCTGAAACTATAAGTGACCCCCCTCAATTAAATGTTTTCCTTATAAGAGTTGCCATGGTCATGGTGTNTCTTAACAGCAATAGAAACCCTAACTAAGACAATGGGTGACTCCAAATTTCATATCGCAGAATATTGTAGATGGATGAAATCTTAGGAAGGGCCAGTCTACCAGAAAATGCTTCCACCATCCAAGTCTTGTCACCTATGGTGTTTAATCAATGCTTTGTACCTTCAAACACCTCAGCCTTGAGATGACTTAGTCTAGACAGGCACACTTNACCTTCTGCCTTGCCATCTGCACATTCATTTGAGAAAAGAGAAGCAGAGGTGAAATGGAGACGTGTGTGGCAGGCAGGAAAGCATGAGTCCTCTTAAGACAGCTGTAGTAAGTCAGGCTTATTCCTTCCAGTTAAATAGATCCCATGCTTCTACTTTCAAATGTCTATTTCCCTCCACTCACTCAAACGTTTCTTGGATGTCTCCCGTGTTCCCACACATTATCCTAAGTGCTGAGAGCCTGATGGAGACAGAGAAAGGTGGGGTTCATCTCCCTCCCTCCCCCAGCAGAGTGGCAGGCATCCCACGACAGCTTTTTCCCAGAGCCATACAACAAGCCCTCAGCATAAGTCATGAATGGACGGACTGCTGGAAAAATGAACACATGAGAGAATGTTTTGAAATCCAAACACAGGGATGTTATGGCAATTTCCATGTAACTGTAGAAGAATCTATTACTGAGTTCTGTGACTAACACTCAAAAACTTGGCACCACAAGGTTTCCTAAATCCACACTTAATAAATGATTGTATATTTGATATTCTTTCTTTACTTCATTACTGTCCTTATATTTTGCTTGGTTTTCTTCAAAAAGAGCATGAAATTTCTATTAGCATCAAGACTCATGAGCCAAGGAATCTGGACCAATTCCTAGNGGCTCTGTACCAGAAACAGGGCCATGTCATGGAAGGTGCACACCTCAGCTCCTTGCAAGATCCATCCCAGCTTCTCTTTTATCTGCTCTTAGGTCTTCCCAGTTTTATTCCGAAGCACATTGGGACTGAATGACCAGACAAAAATGAAATTGCAAAGCTGTACTGTAATGGCCTTAGACTTTGTCTTCTGGGAATGGAGAGGTGGTTGAGATGCTAGAGTCCTGGTTGTACAAACTCGAAGATCTGAGCTTGGCCCACAGAAACCACCCATGTAAAAAGCCAGACATGGTGGCACATGCCTCTAAATCCAGCATGCAGATGAATAGATCCCTAGGGCTCGTTGGCCAACGAGTCTAGCCTAATAAGTAAGCCCCAGGGCAGTGAGAGACCCAGGCTCAAAAACTGGGAAGCACCTGAGTGATGGCACTAGAGGCTNATGCCTGGCCTCCGTACACACATACCGGCTCATACACAATCCCCACCCACTTGGATGTCCTTAAACTGGCAACCTCCAGGTGAATACACTGACTTGCCACAGGCTTAATTCTCTTGAACACTACACAGAAGTGGCCTCATATTTTTAAAATGGTGTAAAGCTTATTAAGCTGGCTCAGGTTTCACACTTGAACACTTATTATTAGGTTGGTCTTCTAACTTTCATTTATTTAGACTTAAGTGTCCCAGTGGTTAACTGGGAAAGATCTGGATCCCATTTCACAAATCACAAATGACACTTCCTGGATGGGAGGTAGGGGGTGCAGTAGGGAGCTCAGCCTCCTAGCTTATGGTCTTATTGGAAGCTTTGTGCTTGGGGTTCTGCAAAGCTCACATGGCCACCCTCCACTTCTCAGGGCTGCCTCTTGTTTCCCAGCCTCATCTGTTGACAGCTAAGCTGCAGCGGAAACAAGGCCATCACAGCAGTGGAAAGTAAAGTCACTGGGGGAGTTCAAGGCTTTCTCTTACCCATTTGCATCTGACAGCCACATGAGGATAAAAAAGCTAAACTTCAATAAACAACATCCTCCTNTCTGGGGAGAGTTGGGCATCAGCCCAAAAGGGAGCTTTCTGTAGGACTGAGGTAAGTGCCACCGTCAGGGCTACCCTGATTTCCTATTGCACTAAATGGACTCATATAATGAAAGCATGGGCTGGATTCTCCCCGGCTCAGGTACCCCCTCCACCATATTTTTCTGAGGACTTGTCTTTCATTGGCTTAAAATTTGCCAAGCNGACTGGGTTAGCTGGCCAGTGGGCCCCAGGGATCCTCCTGTATCCTCCTCACAGCACTGGGATTACAAGCATGTTCCACCGCACTCTGATTTTTTTAAAACTTATTTTATGTGTATGGGTGTTTTGTCTGCATGTGTGTCTGTGTACCATGTGTGTGTAATGCCTGTGGAAGCAGGAAGAAGGTGTCAGAGTCCCTGGGACTGGAATTACANATGGTTGTGAGCTGCCATGTGGGCGGTGGGATTTGAATCCAGGTCCTCTGAAAGAGTAGCCAGTATGAGCCATTTGCCCAGGCACCAAATACTTTGATTTTTTTTTTATTATGAGTTCTGGGGCTCAAACTCACCTTGTTAGGTTTGCAAGGTAAGCCTTATTGACAGAGCTCTCTTCCAGACCTGGATTCTGATATATTTTTCTTTCTGGGTCTTATCTCTTTCCTGGACCGTCTCACTCAAGGGTCACAATTTTGTAAGATGAATCCCAATCCTCCTCACACTTGTGGGTAAGGATTTCTGTAGAGATGTTGCTCTTTTCTCCTCTAGGTCATAAAATTGTCCTTGGTTCTATAAAGAGACATTGCTATAGATCAAGTATCCCTANTCTTAAGATCAAATTAGTCCAAAAATCTGAGTCCCTGAGGAGTACTGAAATGGTAACACAGGGAGAAACTCAAACACCTGGCCTCCTAGTCAAGATGCACAGGCTATAAAGTTGCTTCATGTTAGCTCAATGGTCTCGTGTTTAGACCTGGGTCTCACTCTCAAGTACCTGCACAATATGTNCAAGTTACAAGATAAAAAGTTATAAACTTACATGACTTCTGCTCCTACACATTTTTTTATGTTTTAAAGACATTTTTGTTTTGAATGATGTCACACAATGAAAGGGTGTGAACTTATTATCAGACTTGCCATTATTGAATTTCAGTTTAAAATCCAGGTTGTGCCCCTACATCCCAATGAAATNACCATTGGTGGCCTTACAGAGGCAGGTGACATCTTCCTCTTTCACCATAATAACACTTCCTCTTGCATTAGACAAGGTTGCTGGGTGTCTTCTTTAAGATTTCTATTTCTGTGATAAAACACGAGCAAACGCAATTTGGGGAGGAAAGGGTCTCTTTGGTCCTAGAGTTATGATCCATCACTGAGGGGAGTCAGGACAGGAACCTGCAGGCAGGAGACAATGGAGGGGAGCTGCTTACTGGCTTGCTTACCATAGCTTCCTCAGCCTGCTTTCTTATAGTACCCAGGACCACCTGCCCAGGGACAGTACCACCCACAGTGTGCTGGGCCTTTCTACATCAATTATCAATTGCCCNCAGCCAATCTGGTGGGGGTATTTTCTCAGCTGAGGCTCTGTCTTTCAAAATGACTCTGCCCTGTATTGTCAAGAGTAGGCAGCACACTGAGACTGAGTTTTTGTTAGCATCTGTTTTATTTTTTCTTTTTGTAGACNAACAATTCTACAAAGGAAGCATAGCTATAGGTCAAGTTTCCCTAACCTTAAAATCAGATTTGGCCCACTGTGGCTGCCATGTGCTTCATGTGGGCTCTAAACCATAGCAAGGGGATCCTCCAAACAGAACAAGGCAATCAGGAGCCCCTTCAGGGGATAGCATCAAAGATTGTGAAACAGCCCAGAATCATCCACAAGGACAGTTGGAGAAACACAGGGATCTGAGTGAGAACAAGCAGGCCAGACACAGTGGGTGGGGACTGCACTGGCAGGTCACTCAGTGTAACTGATAACTTTATTTGCTTCTTCACTGTCTCTTGAAGCAGCTGTCTCCATGGAGAACAAGGCTCATAGCCCAGTTATGAAGGAACTCCCGTGGGAATGGTGTCAAAGTTATTAAAAAA
>LZPO01008121.1:30842-41314 GCA_001675575.1 Neotoma lepida | reverse complement strand
CAGAGGGTCAAGGACAACACAAAACAAAACAAAGCAACAACAACTCCACAGAATCAACTAACCTGGATCTCACAGGGGCTCACAGAGACTGAACCATCAACCAGAGAGCTTGCATAGGACTGACGTAGGCACTCTGCANGCATGTCACAGTTNTATAGCTTGGTCTTCTTGTGGGACTCCTAACAGTGGGAGCAGGGGCTATCTCTGACTCTGTTACCCGCTTTTGGGACCCTTCTCTCCTACTGGGTTGCCTAGTCCAGCCTTAATAGGAGAGGAGGTGCTTAGTCTTACTGCAACTTGATATGCCATGGCTGGCTGATATCCACGGGAGGCCTGCCCTTTTCTGAAGAAAAACAAAGAGGAGTGGATGGCAGTTGAATAGCAGAGGTTGGGGGAGGGATTGGGAGGAGAGGAATGAGGGAGGGGAAACTGTGATAAGGTTGGAGAAAATAAATTATTAAAAAATTTCTCTTCCTAGGCTTGTGTCAAGTCGATTAATAACTACCAGTATACCTATGGACCATGTTCCCATGGAACTCCATGACACCCANCATGTACCAGTACACCCTACAATTCTTGTCTAAGTCAAAATTGAAGAAGCCTTCAGGACCCAGTATAGTCTCATATTATTGCTCAGACACAATGTGTGTGGACACTCCCCATCCAAACTCACTGAGTGAGGTCTCTGAAGGTCAATGTGTCTGCCTGTCACCCAGAGTTACTATGGTATATCAGGTATTNTGTTAGGTCTGAAAGGCATCCACACAGGCCTAGCCTTACCAACCTGTGTTAAAAACATGATTTTCTAGCTTATGTCTCAGGGATCTTCATTGGTCAAGGAATATTCTGTGTATGGAATTGTCTTCAGCTTGACCATTTTCCTCTTATCTTTGGGATAATTTATTCTTCTATCATCCATCCATCTATCATCCATCCATTGTCCATTCATTACCTATTCATCTGTTGCTCATGCATGCATNCATGTATACATCCATCATCTATCTATCCAAGTAGCCATCTATCAACCAGCCACTCCTCAANCCATTCATCGTTCATTCACCACCCATGAATGCCTCTCTCAACATCCACCCACTATCCATTCATCTCCACATGCCACTGTGAGCACTGTGAGCTCTATTTCCTAGATACTCCTTTGAGAGGCCTTTAGCCTAGAACAGGGAGACACAAGCACAGTGACGAGAAGCCTGGAGAGATGGGTAAAGTGCTTACCGTGAAAACACTGACCTGAGTTTGGATCCCCAGAGCCCATAGAAAGTTGATCGGGGTGCTACACACTTGGAATACAGTATTCTTGTGGTGAGATAGAAGGCAAAGACAAGGGACTCTCTGGAAGCTTGTGGGTCAACTAGCTTGAGTTATGCAGCAGTGAACAACAAATAGCTTCTGTTTCAAATAATGTGGAAGACAAGAACCCATACCCAAAGGTTACCTTCTGCTGCCACATGTATGTCATAGCAAGTATATGTCCATACTTACAAACAAACAAATGCATGTGCACATATGTACTCATGCCACACACATAAACACACACACACACACACATCACACGTACATGAAGACACATGTGTAGCACATACATCATACATACACATACGCAGACATACATGTGATAATGGCTGAGGAAGGAGCTCTGGACCTACTCAAGGAATTAACAGTCCCCACCCTCAACCAGATGGCACCGAGAAGGATGACAATGAAGGAGATGGCCTCAGCAAGTCTAGAAAAGCAAGCAGCCGGGTGCTGACAGTGGGAACAGCACATGGAAAGAACCAAAGAAGGAAAGAGGACTTGCTATTCAAGGACTGGGGCATTCCCTCAGCATGAGGCATATGTCACACAGTAGGGTAGCAACTGAGGCAGGAAGGACAAATTGGAGCAAGAGCACAAAAGCCTCCAAGGCTGAGGTCAACCACTGAAGCCTGGCCTTTTCTGGCAACCCACCCTGTAATGCTCATGGCAACAGTAGCTCTACTTGACTGTAGACAGTCATGACTGTTGTTTTTGTGTTGACAGTGCGCCAGGTATGTGTTAAGCATGCATTGTGATGTGAACACACCACACAGTGAGATATGAGTGGATGGGATTTTAGTCCCACATTAAAGCTGATAAAGGTTCCCTGTCCCAGGCCACAGTTTATACCCGCTGGCACTGGGTCTGTGTGTGGGTAGAGGCATGCTTTCAAACCNCTACATGCATTTCCCATGTTTGGTCATGCCCTTCTTCATGTCTGATCTCAACAGTATCTAATCTTGCTCTGTTTTGTTAACTCCAATTTCCTGCGGAGCTTCCTGGAGATGACATAGCCAACCTAACACCTCTGAGGCACCCTTGTCACTGTTCTTAGAGTCTTGCAGGTCTTTGTCATCATTCACAAGATGTTTACTAACAGCACCATACCCCAAATGTAGCTGTGACCTTACTCCTCTAAATNACAGGTGCCACTCCAGGACAGGTACCAAGAATGGAGACCTGCCTTCCCCACTGCTGAGACACTATCAACATGCGCTTAGTCCTTCTGTGGTTGAGAGACTTGTGGTATGTCTTCATCTACATCTCACCTAATTCATTCATTTAGCAAAACCNAGCCAAGCACCAATAAGACACTGGATGCCAGAGATGACACAGTATTGACATGTATTTTTCTGCCCTTATTGACTTTAAAGCATTGGAAGAGTAAATACATTCTTGTTAAAAAATGTACTTCAGGTATGCTGTGTTCCAGCCTGTGACCATATTACTACAGGCAAAAGGATAAGGATTCTGGGAGAAACAGGCTTTGAGACTCTACTACCCCATTGTCTATCTCCATCCATGCCATCTACTTGTTAATTTCCAATTCTCCACTTTGTATTTCAGTACATGGGATCCTCTTTGAGAGCATGTCCTCTGTGATGACTTGATCACAAGGTTTCTGAAGCAGTTATGGGGTGTGCTGGCTAGTCTTATGTCTACTTGATGCACAAACTAGAATTATCTGAAAGGAGGGAACCTCAATGGAGAAGATGCCTCCATAAGTGTAAGGCATTTTCTTAGTGATTGATGGGGAAGGTCCCAGTCCCTTGTTGGTAGTGACATCCCTGGGCTGGTGAACCTGGGTTCTATAAGAAAGCAAGTCAGTAAGCAGCATCCCTCCATGACCTCTCCATCAGCTCCTGCCTCCGGGTTCCTGCACTGTTTGAATTCCTGTCCTGACTTCCTCCAATGATGAACAGCAATCTAGAAGTGTAAGCCAGATAAACCCTTTCCTCCAGATAANCCCTTTCCTCCCCATCCTGCTTTCTGGCAATGGTGTTTCATCACAGCAATAGAAACCTTAACTAAGACATGGAGTATATAGAAAGATCCCATTTAAGCACAGAAGTCCATGGCATACTATGACATATGCCAAAGGCACATTTCAACATGTGATTGATGTTCCTATGAGAGAAGCTGGATCATGGTGGGTCTAGAGCTGTGTGTCCAACCAGGCAATTCTGTATAAAGGCAAAGCCATTCATCCAACCTTTGAGGGGAGAGAGTAGCACACTGGTTAAAGAAATAAAGCAATGGGCTATTGTTTGATTTTTTTTAAACAAGGAAATAGCTGGGCATGCATGATGACACACACCTGCAATCCCAGCATTTGAGAGTCTGAGGTAAGAGGAACCAAAGTTCCAGGCCAGCCTGGGCTATATACCAGGATGCTACCTCACAACTAAAATACAAATAAAACAGTCAAATATAAGTAAATAAATACTCAACATATGCCATGAATACNACTAAGCATGTAATCACAGGAAGCACAGCACAGGTAACAGGGTATGATAACTGTGTTCGTTTCATATACATCTTATCTGATGGTAATGGAGGGGGAAAAAATCTATTTGAGTCCCGGAACTAGGAAGGTCCACTTGAGAAGGAGCCCTTCTGAATCCATTTCTCACGCACTTAAAATAAAACGGGGTGCCTGAAAAAAAAAATTGGCGGTAATGCCAGGAAGCATGAAGAGTCTTCCAACAGACAAAGCAAGGATAAGACACATCTTTTACACCTTGAGGAAGCCCAAAGGTGGGAAGTCACATTAGAAGGTATATTTGGAAANAGAGTGAGGGATGCTGCAGCTTGGTGTCCCAAAATACTTCGGGATCAGCATATCTTTTCCTAGACAACCAACATTCANGAAGCAAGGAACATTGGTCCATGAACACCCCAGGTGCTTATCAAGAGAAGCTAATAAAAAGCAAAGCAACTCTGGATGCAGTATGCTAAGTGAGGCAGTGCTACAGCTAGCCTTGGAGTGACCTAGTTGTAAATGATCTAATGTCCTTGGCACTCTGGGACTTTGCCAGAAGTCATGGACACCTAATAAGAAACTTGAAAGCCTGGGGGAGAAGAAAACACAAAGCTTCCGGGCAGCTGTCTGTGTGGAGATTGGAGAGGGACACCTTCAGCTTTGGGAGACAAGTCAAAGGCAAGGATGGAAAGGGAGGGTGTGCCTTGCTGTCTACTGGGAAGATGAGCCAGTGACTGGCCAACATCTGCCTAAGGATGCAAGTCTCACACATGGAGAAAAATTCTCCAATTCTCAGAGGCGCTCCTAGCCTATGCCCCTGTATTAACTTGAATTACTTTCATTTTATTATGATCTAATTTTTCTTTTGCAACATTTTTATCAGATTTGTCCTTTGACAGCTTCATACGCTGAAGTGCGTTCTGCATGCTATAACCCATCCTCTCTACTCTCTCCCATCACTATCACCCTTCTCCTCCATACACACCCCTTNCCCACACTCATGTCTTTGAAATCTTTTGAGACCAACTGAGTTTAACAGGATCTGCTGCGTGAACACTGGTTTCAAGCTGTGCATTGGAGCTTGGTGGGCTTACCCAGGGGTACACTCCCGAAGGCAATGACTGCTCCTCCAGGATCCACTAGTTGCCAAGATTTCAGCAGCGAGGGATAGGGAACCATGAGTCACTTTCAAACCCATCCATGATTGACTGTGGACATACCCAGTCTTGTGCAGGCCCAGTGCAGGCAGCCACAGTAGCTGTGGTGTCATGACTGCATTAACTGTACCATGCTCTCAGAGGACAGCATTTCAAGGCTCTTCTTCCTGCTCTCCAGCTCTTTTATTCTTTCTGCTCCCCTCTTCCACAGTGATTCCTGAGCCTTAGGGGTGAAGGTGGTATAAACGCCCTGTTCAGGACTGAACACTCAGCCAAGACTTATACTTGGCACCTCAGTAGCCACTCATTTCTGCATTTATGGCTTGCAAAGGGAAGCCAAGACTAAGGCTAGAAGTAGCATTTGCTGATGGATATGATCACAAACACTTAGAAGGCAGACCATTACTACGTCTCTACAATTGTTTAAATAAATACATTGAAGTGTTTCATGCAAACACAAAACAAACTCTAAAATCAGCTCCTATTACTTCTTCCANGCAAATTTACAAATGAAACATAAAATGAGTCCTAAGTCCCTGGATCCCCCACAAGCAATATTAATTCAATCTTGTAGATGATGTTAAAACAAGATGGTTCACCTCAAATTTCAGAGTAGAAACATGACACTCTGGTTTGGGCTCTCCATTTCACGCATCTGTGTGGACTCTGAGGATACACTTGGGCACTTGTTTAAGGTTTTAGCACATTCAGGGCGTCACATGTCCAAACAGGGGGAGCAGACTCATATGCACCCCTTCACTCCAATCATGTCAGGAAGCAGTCTTTGAATGTCTATGGCAATGAGGAAGAATTTGAAGCTGAGGCAGGACTAAAAATCTGCACCAATTGTGTGTCAGTCTTAAGGATTGTTCTCACTTACTAGTGAGATTTAAGACAGTCAAACTCCTAGCATCAAAAGCAATCCATAAGTGGTTACTAAGGGCTGGAGAGAAGGGTTGGGGAGGTCTTGACCCAAGAACACAGAAGTTCAGTTAGATATAGGAATAGATCAGGATGTTTAATGTAGAACATGATGATGGTTAACAACAAAGTATGATATTTTTGAAAACTGCCAAGAGATCCCAAGGGTTTCAACACACACTCCCTCTCACGGGTATGACCGAGTATAGGCATTAAGGGGCTCATATAGCCATTCCACAATGCATACACACTGGGAAACGATATGTGCAAGATAAATATGTCTGTAATTTTTTATTTGCCAATGGAAATACATTTTAAAAATCTACACTAATTATATATCACTTGTAAATATTATCAAACTCCCAGGGAATACTTTTTCTTCTTTTACTACTCTACTTAACGTTTAAAGCTCTTGGGAACTGATACTTCAAAGAGCCACCAAACTGTTAAGCACAAATTAAGTAAAACTCGAGGCTAGAGTGAGAAGCTTGTCATGATTCATGCATGCTTTTAAAGCCAGCCAGTGTGCCTTCTGACAAGCTTGCCTAGGGCTCACTGGGCTGAGCGGAGCAGGGTCAGTGGAGGCCTGATTGGTGTAAATAGAAGCTAATAGAACACAGCCATTCATGTTTTGTCTGACTCAGCTTTTGTGCTATATGGGCAGAATGGAGTCACTGTGACAGACGCAGTCGGGCCAAGATACACGGTGTCTGCCCTTTTGCAGACTCTCATCCTAGGGGTGTTACTTGGTTTGATTTACTATTGGCTTTTGGTTACTGACCCCATTCAGCACAATTAAAGGCTAACTTGTAGAAGACTGATAAACTGCAAGCAATTCTGTTGGCTAGAGATGATAAACCCCAAAGTTTCAGTTTCATTGGCCTGAAGGACATTAACCAGTTTTGTGTAAGTCAGCACTCTCATTTTTATCATTTTTTTTTCAGTCAGTCTCAGTCTGGCTGAGCTCCTAATTAATGTGATATATAAACCTCTGATAGATGCTCACACTACACATTTATGTGAGAGTCATGTCTTTAACTTTCTGGACCCTCTTCTTTGGTATAATGACTTCCATTTGGTCAAGAAGTACATGCCCATTTACTGAGCAACATGGCCCTCAGAGCCCTTTTCAGTGGAAGTATCCTGTGAGGGTAGGCGGGCTGGNGGGGAGATTCAGAGTAAGAACTCAGGCTGGCAGAATGGTGTGGAAAGCAACTCAACTCAGACAGCTGAAATACACTGGACACGTACAACATACACTGGGAAATGGGTCACAAGACTGAGCAGGGGGACAGAAGCAGAGGGTTGGTCCGTTCAGTTAGGAGTCTGTGCAACTTGAAGAAGTATAGAGGACATGGGAATGGATCTCCAAAGCACAGACCAGGAAGGGGTGAAGGGTTTCACTACATGATACAGGCTCNATCACTCTTGCATGAATGCTTATTCAGAATGAGCATCACTGGNGCTGGAGAGATGGTCCAGCTGGTAAGAACACTTGTCATGCAATCACCAGGACTAGAGTTGGGATCCTATCATGCACATAACAAGGAATCTGATCTCCTCTTTTGGCCTCTGCATGTGCATAGGTTTGTGCACCTGCGTGTGTGTGTGTGTGTGTGTGTGTGTGTGTGTAATCCCCCAAACCCCTCTAATCCTAAAAACAAAGAACAAAATGAGCACTCACCACATCATGAGAAGTGATGAGATGTAAGCAAGGCCACCTTCATATGGACATTTCTGAGTCAGGATGACGGCCTTGACAAGTAAACCCCCTCAAATGGCTCTTTGCCTCT
Organism: Neotoma lepida; assembly: GCA_001675575.1. Taxonomy (NCBI): domain Eukaryota; kingdom Metazoa; phylum Chordata; class Mammalia; order Rodentia; family Cricetidae; genus Neotoma; species Neotoma lepida. The sequence goes on along the minus strand of LZPO01008121.1, from coordinate 33,650 downwards.
CCTGGTAGGTCCCACTCATGAGTCTGCAAGCACAGGGTGGAGAGGCAAGGCACTGCTCCCAGGTACNATGTGATCTCCCATATCCATAGATACTTTGCAAAGATTTAATTTCAACTATGGCAGAGAAGAAGTCAAGCTATCTGGAGAGCTGACCAATGAAGTGTCAGATGACAGAATTTATATGCCAGGGGAAGGGCAGAGGTGCCCCAGCCAGTTTCCTCTCTCTCCCACATGCCAGAGCTGTTCCTAGTCCCTGAAAGGAGCCACCAGAAGAGGCCAGATGTTCTGGGGGTCACTAGCTCTTGAGGTAAAAAGATCTGGCATCTTCTCTGTGGAGGCTGATGGTAGGGTCAGGGCAAGCAACAGGCCCTGGATGAATACGAATCCTGTCACTTCTATTTCTGGGTCTGAAGACAGACATCTCTTCATATCCTACCTCAGGCTGTGGGTACTGTGCGTCTGCCTGGCTTTCATCGTGGGGTCACTACCTGGCATCCATCCTCACAAAGCAAATGAGCAACCCATTGGAAACAAACTCAGTCCTGTCTCAAGGTACGTCTGGGCTTCAATCTGACAATATGCTCTTTCAATTCTATTTTTCTTTAAACCTCACCAAATTTCATGTGTATTTATGAATATACAGTTACTGCCAAATTCCTGGCAATTTATTCATATTCAAAACTCCCAGCTGTGGTGAGAGAAGAGTACATTTTTCAAGAGGAAAAGAAATGATTTTCCCAATATATCAAAAATATGTCCCATTTTATGGTCACATATCTGATATCAAAGTGTGAGGAAGGAAGGCTGGAGGAGGAGGTCTGGGGATATATTTTTCTTCAGAGGTGAGGAGGCTGACCTTTCTATGGTAAACTTTGGTACCCATTGGGCCACAGGAATAAGGAGAGTGATGGAGTAGAGTGCTCACACTTGCTTATAAAGTCACTTCCTTAGCAGGTCAAGGCCTCTCAGACTAACCAGACAGAGGTTCGGTATGTACTGTTATCTGGAAGATTCTGAGTGTGAGGAAAAGTGATTGGACACAGATAATGAGAATGAGCACACTCAGGGGTGGTGGTCCCCCAACTTAATAACCCAATACCACNGAGAGAAGGAGGGCTAAAGCGCAGATTCATCCCCAGGACCCACATGGTAGAGGACAAGAACTGACTCCCACAAGTTAAGTTGACCTCTGATTTCTATCTATGCTATGTAGCATGCATATGCCCTCCTTCTCCCTCTCCCCACCCTCTCTCTCTCTCTCACACACACATAATTTTTTAAAAAAGATTCTCTAAAAGGGGGTTGGAGAAGAGTACTGGCTGTTCTTCCAGAGGACATAGGTTCAATTCCCAGAACCCACATGGTGGCTTACAATTGTCTGTAACTCTAGTAACAGGGAATCTAACATCCTATTCTGGCCTTGAGGGTACCAGAAATGCATGTGCACAGGCATATATGCAAATAAAATACCTGTATGATGGTGATGTTGTTCTGTATGCTGTGAATATGTGTTGCTCTGATTGGTTGATAAATACAGCTGTTGGCCAATGATGAGGTAGAATAAGGTTAGGCGGGACATTCTAACTAGAGAGAGAGGAAGAAGAAAGCAGAACTGGGCAGACGCTGCTAGCTGCCAACAAGAGAAGTAAGATGTTAAGGTATCAGTAAGCCACGAGCCATGTGGCAAAACATAGATTAATAGAAATGGGTTAATTTAAGATGTAAGAGCTGGCTANTGAGAAGCCTGAGCCATTAGGCCACAGTTTAAAAATAATATAAGCCTCTGTGTGTTTATTTGGGTCTGAGCAGCCGCGGAAACCAGGCGAGACCAGACAAAACTTTCTCTTACTGCGGGAGCCTGGTGGGAGCTGGGCAGGACAAGACAAAACATTCTCCTATACCTGTACACATAAGATAATGATAAAACAAAGAACCTGAATTCTTGAGTTCTAACAATCAGTATGAGCCCTTGTTCCATCACTCTAGCTTTGAGATCTTAGACAACATATTTGCCTCTCATAGTCAGAGTACCTGAATTCATAAGGCCTACATATAACATCACTACATGGCAGAACTTCTAGGGGCATATAATAAGACAATGTCTGCAGGGGCTGGAGAGGTAACTTAGCAGTTAAGTGTACCTGGCTACTTTTCCAGAGGAACAGGGTTTGATTCCTAGCATCCACAAGGCAGATCATAATTGTCTGTAACTCTAGTCCCAGGAGAGCCAATGCCCTCCTTGGGCACTGCACATAAGTAGTGAATAGACATAAATGCAGGCAAAACACTCATATATATAAAATAATAAAGAAATAAAATATTCAAAATATCAAAATTACCAAAAGATAATGCCTAGTAAGGCCTGAGAGAGACTCTAAATACGCTTTCCAGAATGTCGACTCTTACAGTAAGGTGACTCCATGCACAATGTGCTTCCTGTGCTTAGATGTCAGAGGAGAAAAGGATCTCAGTAGGCTGGAGCCTTCCAGATCCTAGAGAAAGGGGTCCTAGCAAGTATCTTTGAGGTGGGTCTTGGACAGTTGCCAGTTCTTAGAGGTAGAGGATTATTAACTCAAGGCAACAGAGATGCCTAGGGTATAGACGCAGAAGTTTAAAATGTTCACGGGACTTAAAACAGTATGTAGACCAGCCCAGACAGCAGGGGAATATGAGGAATGAAAGGCCATACTGGAAAGGTAGGTAGCCAGCTGGGAAAGACCATAGTTACCAAGCTCAAGGAATTAGCATTGCTTTTATGGGCAAGGCCTTTGAGCATTGAAGTGTGTGTGTGTGCTGGTGTGTGTGTGT
>LZPO01008121.1:14458-30798 GCA_001675575.1 Neotoma lepida | reverse complement strand
TATCTGAGAGATGCCCATAGTGGTGGGTTTTATGAGAGAAGTTATGATTTTCAAAAAGGAAAATTCAACTTCTACCTCCTTGGGTCTGTGACTGTGGCTTTCGTTGGACACGTGGTCTTTATAGATGTAGTTGAACTAAGATGGGCTAATACTAGGGGAAGGTCCAATCTTCCTTTGACATAGACACCCAGAAAAGAAAGCCATGTGACGTCACAGAAGGGACCCAGGGATGAAGGATACATGACAATGGAGGCAAGAGTAGAGTGATGGTATATAAGCCAAGAAACACTCAGAATGCCAGAAGCCATCAGCAGCTGAAATAAGACAGAGCGGTTCCATCTTAGTGTCTCCAGTGGGGACCTGGTGTGACTCGAATTTTAATTGCTCTTAATAATAAAACCTGGAGTCAGATATCAGGGTGAAAGCTGAAAGATCAGAGAAGCAGCGCAGCAAGCCACTGTGAAACTTCTTACCTCTTGGAATCCTCAGACTGAAAGGGGCTGAGCTCCTGTCTCCACCCTGCCTTATCACTTCCTCTCTCTTCTCAGCCATATCACATCCTGTTTCTTCCTCCCAAGTGCTGGGATCAAAGGCATGAGACCCCAAGTACTGGGATCTAAGGCATATGCCACCACTGCCTGGCCTCTAGCGGCTAGCCCCGCCTTCTGATCTTCAGGCAAGCTTTGTTAGAGCACAAACAGAAAATCACCACACCTGGCCTTCCTAAAAATCCCAAGCTCCTGACAGTGGACTTCTAGCTTTCAGAACTGTGAGGGATTTAAGTATGTGCTCATTTGTGTTTTCCCTGTCTCTCACTCTGTGTGTATGCACACATGTTCCTGTGTATGTGTGTATGCATGTATGNAGAGGNCAGAGGTAAAGCTTGGGTATCTTCTTCAGTCACTCTCTACTTTGTTTTTGGAGAAAGTCTCTCTCTCTATTATCTGGAACTGGTTGGTTAGGCCAGCCAGGCTGGACAGTGAGCCCCAGTGATCCACCTGTCTGCCACACTCCAATCCCCACAGCATCCAGTGCTGGAATTATGAGCATCGCCTGTCTTTCCTATGCAGCCTAGCAATCATTTTATCTACTGGGTCACCTCTCCAGCCCCAAGTCCAGTAGTCTGAAGCCTCTCCAGTGTTCAGTAAACTGATATGCCAGATCCAGGAAATGACTAAGCATGTCATGGGCTCAATGAAGAGCAGTCTGAGGACTTGGATGTTCGAAACAGGTGCTCCTCTTAGATTTCTGTTGCTATGACAAAGTACCCTGACACAAAACCATACAGAGCAGGAACAATTCCAGGCTGTAGTCCATCACTGAGGAGAAGCTGAGGCAGGAACTCAAAGCAGCTAGTCACATAGTATCTACAGTCATCATCAGAGAAAAAGGAATGTGTGCATGCTACCTGCTTGTTTGCATTGTTGTGCTTAGCGCTCAGTTCCTTCATGCTTATACACAAGGTCCAGCCCAGAACATAGTGCAGTCCACAGCGAGAGTTGATCTTTCCACCTCATTTAACAGTCAAGGTTGTACAGACATACCCCCACGCCAACCTGGGCTCAATAATTCCTCGGTAGAGACTCTTTTCCCAGTTGATTTCAGGTTGTGTCAGGTTGACAGTTAAAACTAACCAGTACACCAGATAAAATGTCAGTGACAGTGGACAGAGTTGAGAAACTGTCCTCTGAGCAAAGCGGCAGGACTCAAAGGAAAGCAAGATGGGAAAGAGCAAGGTCAAGTGGCATNTGAAGGGTGTCTTTTGATGGAAAGAACGGCTACACTNAGAGACCCAGTACTTTGAACAAGAAATTGGGTGGAGAACATTTTGGCAAAGAATGGATGGCTATCCATATCTCTAATGATAGAATTCATTCAATGGGAAAGTGGGGCTTCAGTCCACAGGATGGGAGCATGAAGGCCAGGAACCCCAGACTTCATCTTCTATGCATTCTGGAGACACACAAGGTTGGAAAATCAAAACTTTGCAAACATTTTGGCTGGAACATTCTTTCAGTGGCTAGAGACCCAACCCTGTGGAGGGAATGTGCGCCTAGCCCTCTGCGTGGATTAAGCTGTCAGTACCTGCGGAAAGCTTTTCTTCAACTCAAGATCTCTAGAAATATAAACAAGGCACACCATAATTGTTGGTTAATTTGTTTCCAGTGAATTGATTCCAGATTTGGGCTTTTCCCATTATTGCCACTTTTAGTGCATCTTGAAGTTCACGGAACTATAATTCTGCATATGCTTAATGACTACCCAATGACATTCTAGAGTATAGAAATGTCCCTTTTTTCATTTTGAGATGCCCCACCCCGTAATCTGAGGGCCTGGAAACCCCAGAGTGCTCTAATTCTTCTTCATTCTTCCCTCCCCCTCCTTGTCCAACCGAGAGAAAAATAAAGTCCACTTTCTAGTCAGAATAATTGCCACAGTGGAGAAAAGATATTTTTAAAAACTTTCTCTCAAATTACAGATCTGAGATAATGATGAAAGTAAAATTGCAGTTTCAAGCCTAAAGCAAAAACCATCAACGGAAAACACAAGCCACTCATAACATGCAATTTTCTTGGGGCCAAGAGGCATGAAATGCACTTTGCTACAATGGAAGTCTCACCATCGCTGTCACAGAACTCAAGTGGCTTCAGGTGGTACAAGGTCCCCAAATTACCCCAGGTTTGCAGAATTCTGCCTTGAATTTCTATTAAGGGTCAAGTTGAGAGCTGATCCTCAAACCACTAAAAGAAAAACCATATCTCTTTTTGAGACACTTGCCTTCATTTGCCATAGGTGGAGAAGGTAGACTATAGAAGAAACTGGGTAGAAACTCTCATGGGCTTCCTCTTAAGAAGCCATTTTTTTCACAAAATTTAAGGTCTAGAAATGGACCATGTTGATCAAGGGAAGAGAAACTGATGTATAGTAGTAGAGATGAGGCCTACTGAGGTAAAATCCCTGTAGAAGTTCCATTCCAAAATTCAAGTTTTATCACCTTAAAACTGAACAAGAGTATGGATTTTACTTCACCTATGGGCATCATGTTTCTAAAAAGGAATCAGAAAGCATTTTTTATTTGGTAAGCATATTAATATGTCATATACTTCCCTACCAAAGTCTAATATTCAGAAGGATTATAGTTTGAGGGAGAAAAATACCTTAGTTTAATTGTAACAAAAATAATATTTAAGGTAAATACTGCAACAGACGTTTTAACTTTATTTCATAAAAGCTAGTGGGGTGGAATTCCTATGGAATGTAGGTGCTTTGGCCAAGAAAAATTATGTTTTACAGATTTCAGACGTCCTTTTTGAACAAATATAGAAATGTAAACACCAGGAAACACAGAAGTCAGTGAGGAAAAAAAAATGATTGAGGAGTAAACTCTATCAAAGCACCCAATACCACTTCACTCGGGAGCCGTCCCTCTTCAGATAAGAAGTCTTGTCTTACAAACACATCCTGAGCATCCTTTACTTATTTGACAGGATCTGACTAAATATCTTTTGAGGTAAAACTTTCCTTCCCATTCCCACAAATTCCTCAGAAACTTCTGGGCAGCACTATTCTTTTTTTAAAGATGTTTCATAACTGTGGGCAGTAAGAGGGTGTGACCCACAGAGACCACACCATTGCCCCAGCTTTCCTTAGGGAGTCTTGCTGTTTTGGAGGGACCTTACTGTCTATGGTAGGGCCATTTTTGGAAAATTGGAGGAATTCAGATTGTGTGTGTGTGTGTGTGTGTGTGTGTGTTCCATTTCTAGTCCTTTCAGATGTCTTCAGTCCCCTCAGAAGTCTACCCAAGAGCTAAAGAACTTCTGTAACGAATTCTCCACTGTAGCAGCAGTCAACACAAGGCTGCCAGTAAGGACAGTGTGGCCACGAAGCTCCAGCCACCATTCCCTCCCTTGTTCCATACGGAAGTCCCACCTTCCACCATGGAAGTGGAACATGGCAGACTCCGTCCTTACAGTCCAACCCTGGTAAATGGATATGCCAGGGAACTTTCTGGAAAACGATTTTCTTTCCTAAATAATTGAGCAAGGTAAGAGAGGAAATATAACTTCTTTCTTTAAAAAAATTAAGATACTGAGTATGCAGCTGTTGCACATCAGTACACTACTTGAAAGTGCAGCAAGTCGCTGTGACTGAGAGAAAGCCAAACAGAATCACTGGGGAGCCTCTCCAGAGCCCAGGCAATATCAGCTCCTGAATTAGCCTAGGTTAGCCATGTTGTGTCTGGCTGTCTATAGGGGTGACTTTCTGTTGGCAAAGCTACCTGAGTTGAGTACTCTGCTATTCATTTGGAACACACACAGGCCTGCTTCATGTTCTGTCTTCACAGGTAGAAGTCCTCTGGAGATGCCCTCTCATCCCTCAAATCTTAGTCAACAGTCATCTTGGGGGTACCTCCCCTAGACCTCTCTGGGTGTGATGCTCCTGTGGTGTCCTGGTGCATCATGCAAATTAGCACTCACTACACTCAGGTAAGGGTTCCCTTCTTAANGGGATTAGCCACGGAACTCATGGCACAGATGTTAATGTGACACTTCTCTCTTCCTAAAGTATTAGGGGTTTGAGATGAGGGCAGAGCATTAAAGCAGCCACAGGGCCCTTCCAAGTGGGACGTGTGTGGCTGCTTGGTTCCCTCATGAAGTCTGTATTGCTTACCTCCCAGAAGAGGAAACAGTAACTCCCTATACCACTACCTTCTAGAAGAGGAAACAGTAACCCCCCCCACCCCGCCCCTACAGCACCATCCTATGGAAGCAAGCTTTGTCCCTAGACTTGATGAGAATTTAGTGGGGATAATATATAGAATACACAGAGAATTGCCAAGCTTAGCCCCATATACAAATCTTCAAAACTGTGACTAGGCTAACAAATAGAAGTGACTGTTCTCAGAAGAAAACATACAGGAAAAAGTGTTTAGCGGCCTAAGCCACCAGGGGAATGGATGTAAATTAAAACTGCTTTTAGATTTTTGTCTCACCTGGGTTAGAATGGCCATCGTCAAAAACCAAATAACAAATGCTGGAGAGGGTGTGGGAAAAGANAATGCCCCTATCTGCCACTGGTAGGAGTCTAGACTGTTACAGCTACTAGGGAAATCAGTATGGAGGATTCTTGAAAAACTAAAAATGGAACTGCCATATGGCCCAGCTACACCACTTCCGAGCATATTCTCAAAGGACCACAGAGATGTATGAACATCCATGTCACATTCACTAGTCAAAATAGTAAAGAAACAGATCACCCTAGATGTTNACCAACAAATGAATATATCATGAAAATGTGGTCTATATACATCATGGCATTGTATTCAGATGTAAAGAAAATGAAATCAAACTACTTTCAGGATATTGGATAGATCTGGAAATTATTATTATTATTTAATAATATTTTGTGCTTTTCTAGGTTCACAGTCTTTGTCATAATTTCCAAACTGCTGCTGTGGAGTCAAGGCAGCTATAGACAATGTGCGGACACAAGGACATGACTTTGTTTCAATAAAACTTTATGCACAGCAACAAGTGGCCATGGCTCAGAGGAGTTTGCTTGCTGAGCATTGGGCTAGAGTGAAACTTCCTTCCTAAGTCTGGACATTCCCAGGAACCTCCTGAGGCCTCTGTGGAAATGCAGGACTGGAGTCAGCTACAGAGGGGTATTGCAGCCTGATCTTTGGTGGTAACAAGTCCCCGGGTGACACAGGTGCTGTTGGCCATGGACTGCACTTTGGGAGCACATTTTGAAGACAGACACTAGACAGAGCTGGAGGGCTGGCTCACAGGATCTGTGGATGTGCTAAACCCTGTCCCTCAAGGAGTCCAGACTCAAGAAGGGACAGGACCTGGATCTGTTTTGCTGACTACTGTACACCTCGTATCCACTATGGTGCTTGGCATGCTTAAGTACACATCCAGAAATGTCAATTAATCACAGAGGCTCAATAAACATTTGCTAAATGATTCCTGGGGACACAAACCCCCAAGGATGGAAATGATTTCTTACACTTCTGACTTACAGGTTCTTTAAGGAAAACCCTCTTGTCCTGCAGATTTTAAACACATGCTTGTTGGCTGTCCTTGAAGATGGCCTATTAGCAAGATTCTGTTTTTATACCTATGCTATGATTGTACCTGTCTCTCTTTTCTTTTTTCCCTTTTGCTGGTGACACAATCTTCTTGTGGATTAGAAAGTCTGATCATATCTTCCACCACAGGAATGAGGACTGAGNGCCAAATTGGGCCCAAGAGATGTTGGTTCCCTAGTCACAGTGCTAGCTCAGTGACAAGTCATTTGGAAGCCGTTTCTTCCTGTCCTTGCCAGTTATGGCAAATATGTCAGCATTTAGCCAGGCTTCAGGTGATGGTGGGTAAGTCTGAGATGTTGAAGGTCTTTTGGACCACCATAGGCAACCAGAGAGAAGGGGCTCTGATGGTGTCCCAAAACCCTGGTCTGGCCATACCTGAAGCAAGACATTCTTGTTTCTTGGTTACAGGCAAGACTTCTTTGACTTTTCTTCAAGTAGCTTGCATTAATTTTCTGTCACTCAGCCCAAAAAGAATTCACATTTTTAATGTGATTATATACTTTGTTGGTTTTTTTTTACATTTTTTTCTTTTATTGAAAATAGAATCTTGTCTCACACAATATATCCTGATTATAGTTTCCTCTCCGTCTACTCCTCCCAGTTTCTCCCCNCCTCCCCTGTCCTCTGGAACCACTCCCTTTCTGTATCTCATTACAAAAGAACAGGCGTCTAAGAGATAACGAAGCATGACAAAATAAAACATAACAAGATGAAGCAAAAACTATCATATTGAAGTNGGACATGGCAACCCAACAGGAGGAAAAGTCCCAAGAGCAGGCACAAGAGTCAGAGACCCACTCTGTCTCACAGTCAGGAGTCCCACATATATATGCTAGGGCAATGGTGGCAAACGTGGGAGGAGCCAACCAATGTCTGATTTGTGCTAAGGCCTACTCTGTGAGAAGAAACCCATACCCAATACTGCTTGGGTAACCAAGAACCAGAGAATAGATACCCCAAAGACCTAGGATAAAACCAAATACTACCAGTCTAAAAAAAATCAATTAAGTGATTCCCAATGATATTCTGCTATACTCATGGATAAGTGCCTTATCCAGTCATCATCAGAGAGGTTTCCTCCAGCAGCAGATGGGAACAGAATGTGGAGATCCACAGCCAGACATTATACAGAGAGGGGGAAGGAGGGAGGGAGGGGGAGAGAGAGAGAGAGAGAGAGACAGAAACAGAGAGTCTAAATTGGAGGTCTCCATCAAATCCCTCCCTCATAGCTCAGGGAATCCCATGGAAGAGGAGACAGAAAGAGTATAAGAGTCAGGGGGGATGGAGGACACCAGGAGAACAAGGCCTTCTGAATTAACCAAGCAAAGTGCATATGAGCTCACAGAGATTNAAGCAGCAAGCACAGGGCCTACATGGGTCTGCAATAGGCAGGTCCTCTGAGTATATATTATAGCTATTAGCTTAGTATTATTATGAGACTCCTGACTATAAGAACTCACACTGTGTAGAAAAAGAAGAAGCTGTGAATGTTAGTTAAGTTCATTTCCCCAAAGTTTAACTTGTTGAATCACAACAGCCACTTCAGTCGGATGGCAAAAGACTTCATCCAGTGTTGGTGATATATATGTGAAGCTGAATTGCAAGACAGCCAGCAAACCCATGTACCTGTCACCATTTCTTAAAGCTCAGAAGAGATCAGTATATATCACATATGGTTTATCTTTCTCATAGAACATTCTTCCAAGGCAGACTGGGTTCCCCTGCACAGGTGTGGAAGCCAGTCTGCCTTGGAAGAACTCCTCACCATGTTTTGTAGAAGGAAAGCCAAGGCCCAGGCTGAGACTGCTCACCACCGAGTTTGAAACTTCCTGTGGCTTTTCCCCCTTCACAGCCACGTTCAGCAGTGCTGGGTCAGGCCCTCGACAATTGTTTGANAACAGCTGACCAGTGTCAGTGGCAGGTTTCCTTTGTATTGTCTTTGAGTTAGTATCTTCTAACACTTGAGGTGCTCTGGTTACCAGATGAGTGGAATTTTAGACAAAACATCGCTGGTATTTGAGTCAATTCTGCTAATGCATGCTGGTATATATACTCACCCACATTAAAACATACACACATCATAGTCTAAAAATCTTGGTGAGAAAACAGCATTGCAGCTCTCCCACAAACATCTCATGTGTCTGGGGAAATGTCTCTCTTTTCCCAGCAGCATCTAAACAAATGGAGTCTGAACGGAGCTCAAATAAAGCCGACTGTTGCAATCTCTGCTGCCCGTGGCTGTTACGCTTTCCTTGTGGGGAGGAAATAGACTATAAGAAAGCACCTTCATTCTGCACTTGCCCATAAAACTTATAACAAGGACATGAACTTCTTTCCTACCCCTTTAAAAAGTGTTGGCTAATACAGCAGAAACGCTGACCCCCAGAGACTCAAGACCCTAGATCCCCAAAAGCAGCATCCCATTAAGTTATGTGCAAAGAGACACTCCCCTGCCTAGCCCAGAGACACATTAATCCACTTTTGAAAACATTTTCAAACATAAACATTAAAGGGAAAGTTGACTCCTTCACACTCAGCTATGGAACTGTGTAAATCATAACATCACATGCGTAAGGAGACGCACAGTCTCCTCTTTCCAAGACGCGTGTATTCAAATCAAGTGTGATTCACCACGCCGCCTGCCTGCTGTCAGGAGGGGATCCCTCTCCATCACAGGACATGTATGTGTGCCTGCTAAGACTAAACACCAGATAATTATCAGGTCATCTGCTAGATAGCAACATTCAAAGNAAAAAGCCCATGAGAGCCATGCCCTGACTTCCAAGTGTGCTTCCATGGGGGATTTGGTTTTTCCTGACTTTGCAATTCTCTGCAGACAGGAAATAAAGGGTGAAGAACACAGACTAGAAATCCCTTAGCTGGACATTATGTGGTCTGTAAATGGGGAGAAAGAACACAAGAAAGGGAAAGGGCTTTGTGCTTCTTCACTGGCAGAATGCATTGCTCCCCATTTCCAAACATGTAAGCAGAGTTGATGTCCTTTTGACTTCATAAGAAACAATGAAACCTAAGAGTGCAACGATAGCACACATACCTTGGCTCTCTAATTGGACTTAATTTCACTTAACAAGAGGGAAATCATGCCTGACACCAGAAACCTAGCCAGCTACCCAGGGCTAGTAAAGTCATGGGTCTTGTAGGAGAATCTGCAACCACCAATTTACTAAGCCAGTATAATCCCCAACTCCATTCTAAATATTTGTTCTCATGCCCATAGATTAGTGCAGTTCTCACCCTTCATCAATGGAAGTTCTCTTTGCAACAGAAGGATACCATTTCAGAAAACCACGGCCAATCAAAATGCAGATACAACTGAAACATCCACAACNCAACTCTTGTACCTAAGGCTCAGGGATTGTTGCAGAAGAGGGCGTGAAATGAGTCTAAGCTCCAGATCAAGAGAATTTGATGTGAGATTGTGTCTTCTAGAATTACCAAAGAAGCTACACCCGAGAAGTCTCACAAACATGGCTGCTTAAACATGATCTGAACAAAGCTGACACCAACAGACATGGCAAAGTGGAGGGGTGAAAGTTCAGGAAGCCTCAGTCCTAGACAAAGAACTACAGATAACTAAGGAATGCTGAGAGCAGGAGAAATAGTCTTCCCCAGGGAAGAGTACACTGATTGGTTATCCAATAGCAAATGTGAGATCCAATCACATATTCAATACTTACACAATGAGAGCAGACTGTATTAATATATTTAGAAACACATACACTTATATGCAGTATAATTTTATGTGCAGTATCTGTGGAGGTTGGAAATAGGATCCTTGTAGCTTAGGTTAAAGGTGGCTGGGAGCTACTTGGCCATGAGTGCTGAGAATGAACTGGGGTCTTCTGCAAGAGCAGCCTTTACTTTAAGGACTGAGCCATCTCTTCAGTCCTAGAAGAAGAATGTTATAACCGAGGTCTGATATTTCAGGTGAAACTACATCAAAGTCAGCATTCATTTAAGAAAAAATTCTCAAAAGCCCTCAGTGTATGTCCATGTGCCTGTTCTTTCCTCCGGTTTTGATAGGATGTCGGTGCCTTGTCCTCTCCACCCCTCCAAACTTAAATCAGCAGCTGCTTCTTGCAGTACAACCACTCTCATGGCTGACATTTCAAAACATTTTTGGAGTTTATGTTACTGTAGATTACTTACTGATACCGAGAAGGATAATAGCGGCTGCTATTTATTTAAACTGTTAGACAGTGGTATTCTCCCAGATTCTTGCCTCACTCATCCCCTTATCACCATCCCTTAGGAATCAGAGATTAAATTCCATAATTAATTGTTGATAAGATTATAAAAACACACAAGAACTCGTACATGNTTTAATGTGAATAACAAGAAGCGGAAAATAGCAGACAGCTAGTGCTCCAAGAGAACAGATTTGAACAGATTAGATTTTTTCCTGATAATGTATGTTAACTGGTTATTATTCATAGAGTTGCATTTTATATATAGTGTTCCTTGATAAGAGACTCATGCTGTTCTGAAGAACTTTGTATTTCCATCAGTTGGCTGAGAAAAGAGAAGGAGATCCTGGGGGAATTTGGAGATGCTGCCTGCCCTCCACATTCCTCGTTTTAGACATGTGGTTTTAAACTGCAGCTGATTTCTGTCCCCTGGAGACACTGGCATTATCTGGAAACATTTTTTTTCACAGTCTTGATGGACTGTGGGCAGAGGCTAGGGATGCTGCTACCATCCTGTGGTGGGCAAGGCGGCCTATGGCATAGGCTATCCAGCTACACACCTGGTGATGCTGAGGCTGAGGCACCTGTGTGAACATCACAAGCATGCGGTCTTGGTTGGATGGATGTTCTTGAAGCTCAGATGCAATGATATTCAAGAACAAATGTCCAAAGTGCAGGACAGACATGCCACACCAGAAGTTTTTCATAGAGTTAAAGTAAAGAGAGATAAGTAGAATTAAGTTTTCTCTTGGCTATTTGATGCTAGATGATTAACCATTTGGGCAAGTGGATATTTTTCTTGGGGACCAAACTGATACAACAAATAATGGGCAGTGGAGAATAGTGACTCTCAGCATGGGCAGACAGCAAAACCAGAAGCATCTAAGACACTTAGATCCACTTACTGCAGGAAAAGGCTACAAAGGGCTCCACAGCACACCTANTCTTCCTTGATTTGTCCCCTATAGGAACTCCTGATCTAGAGGCTGGAAGGGAGTGGAAAGGGGAAGTTAATTTCTCCTCCTTCTCTCACCTCTCTCGTCTCTACACAGGAGCTTTCTCTCCATTATGCACCTACTTCTTGTCACAGGAAGAGTCTCTGAGAACCATCCAGTGACAGAATATTTCTTTTCAAGACTTAATGAAACTTTTCTGTTACTTATTATACTGCTGTCAAAATTGCAACTGGGAAGAGAACAATGGAAACCAGTATCCTAGGGGCAGGAAGAAGGCTGNCAAGTCACTGTGGGGAATTTNGGCAGAGAACCAATATCCTATCAACCTAGAGGTACATTATTCATCCTTTAATTGCTTCTCAAGAATATTTACAGAACATATAGATGGGTCTCACCTTGATAAAGACAGGTGAGAAATACAGCTTTTGAAATCTTTATTGTAGGGTATCTTTAGGTATACATTTTCATGANACCTCTATAAAATCTGCTGGACCTGTAAATTGTTTCAAATCGATGAAAATGCATAAAAATTGACCTAAACAGTATGACTCCTTTCTGGCCTTAAGGATTGTTCTCTAGACTTTATAAACACATGACTGTGAGAAAATAAATCCTGCTGTCCTGTTGTCATAGAAAACTGTGCCATGATCCACTTGAATGACTGTAACAAGAAACCATGTCCACCTTAACTGTGACACACACAACAGTCAGACTGGACAAGCTATGGAGTATGAGGTGTTGAGAACATAGCATCACAATCACCTGCCTACACCAGCCGTGTTCTGCCAACAGCTCCTCAGGAGGGCTTTAGGAAGGGTGGCATCTGGTGACACTGCATGCAGGTTGTGAGACACAGAGGACTCCAGGAAGAGATATTTAAAAGTGTATTTTGGAGGGCCTACCGAGATGGCTCAGTGGATAAAGTGCTTGCCTTACTTTATCTTCAGGATCCCTAGACCCAACCTAGTGCCCAGGAGGCATAACAACTACCTGCAGTCCCAACAGAGATGCAGATGCAAGGCATGNCTGGGTGATCTGGCTACCAAGACAAGCCTGAATCAGTGAGCCCTGGCTTCAGTGAGATTCTATGTCAATGACCAGGGAAGTCAACATTGGACCTCCACATTCATGTGTATACATATGCACATGCATCTGCACATACATGTGCATCCAGATGCAAACACACAAGTGTATGTGCACATATATGTACACACACATACAAGCATACAAAGTGTTATATTTCATTAAGCATTTTCAAACATAATTTACTTTTCTTATCCACTGAACCATTTTCCAGCCCTTCTATATTCTTTTTATTTCTTTCACAATTGAACACACACACACACACACACACACACACACACATGATGCTTTCATCATATCCCTCCCCCACCAAACTCCTTCTTCCCAATATGTTACCCCCATATTTTCATGTCTTGTCTTTTGTGCCTGTTCCCCTCTGCACTTAATTCGGGCAGTCTCCATGAGCCTGGGTGTGAGGTTATTTACTTGCGCAAGGGCAACTTACCAGTGGCTACACCACTGAGGACTATAACCACCCCCTTCTCCAGTAACCCTTAACCACTTATAGCTCCTCAGGGAGGGGTGGACCTTTTAAGCCCCTCCCTCATTCATGNGGAGGCAGTCTTGTGCAGACCCCANGCAGGTAGCCACTGCTGCTGTGAATTCATTGGTGCAACCATCAGCATCATGTTCAGAAGATAGCATTTCTCAGTAGTCTTTCTCATTCTCTGGCTCATCCATTCTTCGCGTCCTCCTCTTCCATGATGTCCCTAGCTTNCAGGGAGGATGATAATAGAACTCATGTGATAAGAAAGCAGAGGAGGAAATACTTAGGGTATAAAGGTTTGAGTGGGCATGGAAGGGTGGGAATGAGAAGAGGGATGAAGAGTGAAGGAGGAGAGGATTAACCAGAATAAGGATGTATGAAAATGCCGTATGGAAACCTACTATTTCATAAGATAATGTTGAAATGCAATTTAAAAAGAGTTTGAAGGGAGCTACCTTACCAGGGTGGATAANGTTGTTCCCGGAAGTCATGGGTTATTAAACAAGAACACCAGTGCTAGGTGTCAGATAGCTGTTGTCTTAGTTAGGCTTTATATTGTTGTGATGAAACACCATGACCAAAAAGCAAGTTGGAGAAGAAAGGGTTTATTCAGCTTACACTTCCACAGCACTGAAGTCAAGACAGGAACTCAAACAGGGAGGATCCTGGAGACAGGAGCTGATGCAGAGGCTATGGAAGGGTGCGGCTTACTGACTTGCTTCCTGTGGCTTGNTCAGCCTGCTTTCTTATAGAACCCAGNTTCACCAGCCCAGGGATGGAACCACCCACATTGTTCTGGGTCCTCCCCTATCAATAACCAAAATGTCTTACAGCCAGATCTTAAGGAGGAATTTTTCTCAATGAAGATTTTCTCCTTTCAGATAACTCTAGTTTGCATCAAGTTGATGTAAGACTAACCAGCATACCTCCTTCAGGGTTGTCGGTTTGGAGAGCACCCGCCAACACACACATACAAATAATACAGGTTGCTCTCGTGTTGGAACTAGATGATAAGCCCCTACTGCTGAAGACAGCATACACTTTGGTTGCAAGACATTGAGAAATCAAGTGGAACTGAGCTTGGAGCTTTCTCTCTGCTGACTAGCTTTCATAGTGCTGGAAGGTGCTATATGCAGACATCAACAATCTTACCCAGTTATGAACTCCATAAGTTATAGTGTCAACCTTCCAGGTAAGATGTGCCCATTGGTGAAAGAGTGGCATGAATGTTCTTAGAATAACCAACTGCTTTCTGATTGGATTTGAAGCCTGCTTCACAGAAAGAATCCATGCCTGGTACTGTAAACCTGGTCAAAAGCTCTTGGGTAGGGAGATTATAGGTGGTATGGTGTTACTGAGCTACTATTGTTCGTCTACTAAATGCATATTGTCAAATCTGACTTCTGGTTTATACTAAGATTTGGTGTACTAGACTTAGTTGGTTTATACTAAGATTAGAGCTTCTCTTAGCCTGGTTGGAGAAGCTTGTTTGCCAAGACTTGTAACTGGTCAAAANGATGAGAAGTGACTGCTGAGAGCCCAGTGTACCCTAGTAGGGTCTCTTGCTGAATCTAGAGCTCAGTAGTTGACTGGATTGACTGTCCAGTAAGCCCCATGGTTCTTTCTGTTCTCCAACCCCACATGGGGTCATGTGAATGCTGGGAATCTAGACTCAAGCCCTCATGCCTGCACAGCAAGTGCTTTACTGACTGAGTCATCTCCCCTCACTGATTTTGAAGTAGGTTTGGACCAATCCACTCTCTTCCTGTGTATAGGAGGAAGGCTGGACTCCTGTGGGTTTCTGTGGTTATCATGTCAGTCTTGCTTTGCTAATTTAATTTCATCATTTTNGGAAACTGACTGAAGCACCTTCTCAACACAAGCACTCAGATCCTTCAGAGCTTAATTGAGAGCAGCTTTGATGACAGATGCATTGATTTTTCTCAATTTTGCTGTAAATGCAGGCACGTGATTCTTCCTTCTTATCATCACTAAACAGTAAACAAGGGCCTTTGGACCTCGAGTTCAATTCCCCCATCAGCCTCTTGATAGATTCCACATATACAGCCAGAGAGAGCTTATATTGTTATTGAGATATAATTCATATATCATAAAATTCCCCCTTCTAAGCTGTATGAGTCAGTGCTTTTCACTGTAGTCACAGAGTTGTGGGAGGGATTTTTTTTTAAGTTTTAAAAATATTTCATTTATTTTATATGCATGAGTATNTTGCCTGCATATTCATCTGTATATAATGTGTGTGNTTGGTGCTGATGGAGGTCTGAAGACGGCATGGGATCCTCCGAAACTGGAGTTGCAGACAGTTGTGAGCTGCCATGTGGAGGCTGAGAATTGAACCGCAGTACTCTGGAAGAGCAGCCAGTGTTCTTATCCTCTGAGCCATCTCTCCAGTCCTAACCTTTTTTTTCAGCCTCAACCCCATTCTTCAATGCTCACAAAGCTTCTACAGGATCCATATTTGGCTCAGCAGTTCCCCCCATGCAATACCCAGCACAGTGTGGAGCAAGTAACACATTCCCAATAAACACTTGGAGAAAAATGTCCATCATTCTGTAGAGGAACTAAGCTCAGATCTACTCAATATAAAAATAGTGTTGAGGGTGTTGTTCATTGTTAGAGTACTTGCCTGGCATGCATGAATCCCTGGATTTGATTCCCATCATCCCATTAGCCAGGTGTACTAGCACATGCCTATAATCCCAACACTTGGGAGGTGGAGGCAGAAGGATCAGAAGTTCAAGATCATCCTCAGCTATATAATATAGTGAGTTCAAGGCAAGACCATGTGTAAAAAAAATCATTGTGTCTAGCAGTATTTTTATAACCAATAAAACACTAGAGGTTGTATGTTTTCACCTGATGTACAGTCTTGGAGAGTGTGGTGTGAACACACCGTGTTCTTTGAAAAGAACACATTTCATTTCATTTTACCCAGTTTCACACTTCATGTTTCAGAGGTGATGCCCAGGTAATGTTTGAAAATTTGTTGAATTGATAATTTTATGTGGGATGCCAAGGCTGGAGGATGCTATGAGTTCTAGGCCATCCTGAGCTGTCTCAGGAACCAACGAAGCTGTCTCAAAACCCAAACCCCAAACATTACTGATTCCAAAGCAAGTGTCTGCACAGGCAGGAAAAAAAATAGAAAGCTAATAATCAATTCAGCATTTGTGTCATACACAATTTCGTGGCATGATATGCTAGAATTTTCCAACTCATTGAAATGAATAAGCCACCCACTGAAACACGCCAACGTTTTCTCTAGGGTGGTTTTGGAATAATTGCTGGGTGTAAAAATATGAACAGGCTTAAATTACCCACCGGTTTAAAACTGGATATTTATTCTTATCCTTACATCTCCATGTGACTAAAGCTAATTATTGTTGTGATTAATAATCCATATTTTGAAAAGCTCCCAGCCAAGCACACAGCATTCTGACTGAAGCAGAGCACAAGGCGGGCTTCTCAGATGCACTCCTGAAAGCTCCCTG
>LZPO01008120.1:120337-135731 GCA_001675575.1 Neotoma lepida | reverse complement strand
AACAACCCCACCTCTGCAAGTCTCATGCAGTTGTTCTTAAAAAGGGTACCATTCCCATGCAAAGAAATAACCCCCCAAAATTATTATGAAAGTCCCCCTCATGGAACTCCTTTGAAGATTCCCTCTGCCTCTTTGTGGTGGCTATGGTTCCAAAAGGGAGGGGTGGCACCTCTATTCCCTTTACCCCACAATCTCTCCACAGCCCCAGAAAGGGCTCCTACCTCAGGGACAGGATCCGCACACCCTGGAAACCTTCAATGGTCTGGTAAATCTTCTGCATCTGAAATGTCGATGGTCTCTGGGATTATGACTGAATCTGTGGGCCTAAGGATACCCAGGGGTCCATGCCCAGGTCCAGGGAAGGATCATTAAGCTCCCTCCTCCCTGCTCACCTGGCCCTGGAAGGCATTGCTGAAATCTCTGTAGGCCTTGGAAGTGTTGTCTTTGAGGTCTTGAGAGAATTCCTGGTCCACAGATACCTCCATGCCCACTTCAGTCTCCACTGTGTCTGTATCATGGGATACCTAGCTCTGATTACTTCCTTGTCCACCGGTGTCTGCCATCACTACCACAGCTCTCTCACCCAAAGGCTTCTCCTCTGTCTTTCTCCATCATTCCCAAAGACTTAACTGAAGAGTACCCGGAAAGGAGAAGGAATTCTGGAATAATATCTGGGGGTGTGGCTCAGCAGTAGAGTACCTGCCTAGAATCCCCCAGTGAGGGGCTGGGGTGTGGCTCAGTGGGTAAGAGCTCCTGCCTAGAATCCCCCAGTGAGGGGCTGGGGTGTGGCTCAGTGGTAGAGCACCTGCCTAGAATCCCCCAGTGAGGGGCTGGGGTTATGTCTCAGTGCTAGAGCTCTTGCTTATAATCCCCCAAAAAGGTCTTGTGCTCAGTTACCAATAGAAAGAGAATAAATCAATTAATTCTGGTATGTTTTTATCAGAGGTGAGAGAAAGAAGGCCAGCTTCACGGGATTGGCTTATAACTCCTCCATTTTCCCCACGGGGCAGGCAGAATAACAGTCCCTAAAGATGTTTCCACCTTAATCCTAAGAAAGACACATGAATCCATCATCTGATACAGAAGTATGACACAGATATTCTGTGTCAGCATGCAGATAAATTAGAAATGATAGTTCAAACTACTTTGAGAGCTAGAGATGTGGCTCAGTGGTTAAGAGTGTGTATTTNTCTTCCAGAGGACTCAAGTTCAGTTCCCAGCACCCATATTAAGCACAACTCCCTGTAACTCCAGGCCAGGGGGGGAATCTAATATCTCTGACCTCTGTGTCACCTGTACTCATGTTCACAGGCACACATAATTAAAAATAATAAAGATAGCTGGGCGGCGGTGGCACATGCCTTTAATCCCAGCACTCGGGAGGCAGAGGCAGGTGNATCTCTGTGAGTTCNAGGTCAGCCTGGGCTACCGAGTGAGTTCCAGGAAAAGTGCCAAAGGTACACAGAGAAACCCTGTCTCGAAAAAAACAAAAAACAAAATAATAATAATAATAATAATAATGATAAACCTTTACTAATTTGTTTTGTTTCGAATTTTTGCTTTTGCTTTGTTTTGCTTTTGAGTCAGGGTCTCACTCTCTAGCCCTGGATGGCCTGGAACTTGCCATGTACACCAGACTTGTTTCAAACTCACAGAGATCCACCTGTCTCTGCCTCCTGAGTGCTGGGATTCAACACATGTACCATATTAAGCTTGCTCTGTCCAGATCTGATTTTGTAATGGTTGATCACCATGGTCAGATTGACAGGCTCCAGAGTCACCATGAAGACAAACCTCTGGGCACATCTGGGAGGGAGTTTCTAGGTTGAATAAGTGAGGTGAGAGGACCCACCTTAAATGTGGCTGGCACTATCCGGAGGTCTGCCATCGTGGACTGAATAAAAAGAAGTGAGGTGAGCCCCAGCATCCATCTCTCTCTGCTTCCTGACTGTGGATGCCACGTGACCAGCTGCCTCACACTCCTGCTGCCAAGCCTTCCCTGACGTGGTGGACTCACTTCAAACGGTGAGCCACCATCAACCCTTTCTCCCTTAAATTGCTTTTATCCCAGTCAGGATGGTGGCATACGCCTGTAATCCCAGCACTGAAGAGACAGAGGCAGGGGGATCTCTGTGAGTTTTAGGCCAGCCTGGTCTACAGAGTGAGTTCCAAACTAGCCAGGACTACAAAAGAAGACCCTATCTCCAAAAACAGTTGTTTTTGTCAGGGATTTGAGCACAGCAGTGAAAGAAGCAACCAATAGAGACTTGTGAACCACGGAATTGTGTTACAGCCACTAGCGCTATGGTCATTCATGGCAGCAGCCATCAGACACTAGTAAAGCCTGGAGAAGAAGACAAAANGGAAGGCTGAAGTCGACTGGAGGTTAAAGGTGAAAGAAGGCATGGGAGAGCACGGTGTGCGGGAGAGGGGTCAGCAAGGGAAGAAGAGGGGGAAGCAGCGTGCACAAGCGCCTTCTGTAAGGAAGAAGGACAGAGCCCATGGCCCCCGCAACTCACCTATGTCTAACTGCTCCACTGGAGACTGGCAGAGAAACCCATAGAAGGCATTGGGGCACAGACACTTGACGCCGTCCCATGTGCCCCCATTCTGGCATCTGGTATCCGGAACTTGACAGCGGTCTCCAGAGAAACCAGGAACACAAATGCACCGGTCCTGTTTCCAGGTGCCGCCATTTTCACAAATGCCTGGGAAGCATGGATAAAATGAGAAAGCTAACTNGGACCAGACCTTGATGACATAGAATTGAGTAAAAAAGGGAGATGCAGGAAAAAAATAAAACANGAGGTAAGAGGTCTAACCTGGGGTGGTGGTCAAGCTTGCCACTGTGGTCATCCGAGTAGTGGTTGGAGGTGGTGGTGATGTACGAGTGGTAGAAGACTTCATGGTGGTNGCTGATGTCTCAGAGGCCTTTGTGGTAGATGGAGTAGGGTATATCACCTTGCTTGAAGTTGTGGTAGTTGGAAGGCTGTTGCTTGGTTGCAGGGTTGGAGGAACACTGATGGAGCCAGGCATATTCGGGGTGATGATAGAGGTGGCACTCAACCGATTGTCCCTAGTGGATGATGAGGTGCTAGTCAAACCTGTGTCTGTATCTATTGTCCTGGTGACCGTTGAGCTAGGAGCCTCAGTGATGATGTACGAGGGCTCTGTTTCTGCAGTCACGGGAGAAGTGTCCATATATGTAGGGAGAAATGTTCTTTNGCTGGTAGAACCGGAAAAGGTGACCATTTCAGTGGTAGAGGGAATGACTGAGAATGGGGTAGTGGGAGCAGATGTCACATCAGTACTGGGATTGATGTCAACACATGGGGTCAAGGGAGAGGTGGGGACTATTGTGATGGTGATGGTCTCTGGACAGGGTGTAGTGGAAGGAAGAGAGATATAAGAGAAGGGCGTTGATTCGGTGTGAGCTATGGTCGGTGATGAGATGGTTGGGGAAGTCCTGGTAGTTGAAGAAAGAGGAAAGGGTGTTACTAGAGAGGAGACTCTATCATCTGTACTGGAGCTAAGGGAGAATGTAGGAGATTTAGTAGTAGTACTTTGCATTGGACTAGTAGTGGAGAAAGACAAAGGAGTCGACATCATGACTGTGGGTGTCAAAGAGATCAAGGTACCAAAAGTAGTCACCACTGCATTTGTAGAAGTACTTNCCCTGGGGAGAGATTCTGTTCTGGGTTCACCTGATGACGTAAGTGTAGTGAGCAAAGTGGAGGTGGACATGAGAGTCTTAAGAGTGGACCAACCAGTGCTTGTAGTGGGCACATGGGACGTTGACAAGATAGGACCAAAGTTTGGCGATGGACTTTGAGTTTGAAAAGAAGAGATGGGGAAATTGGTACTTGTAGAAGAAATACTGGTAGGAACAGGAGAAGTTTTGGTTCCTGAGTCAGAGGCAAATTTAGAAGTTGACTTTGACAGTGAGATTTCAGGTGAAACTGACATACCTGTCCCAAAGGAACCTGATGGGGTGTTCCCGGTAGCTGTGACAGTAGTTGTCACAATGGGGGCAATGGAGTGGGCTGTGCTGAGAAGGGAAATCCCTGTGTTCTGGATGATGGAAGAGGATGGGATAATATTGGTGTGGGTTGGTAATATAGTAGAAGTTGTGTAGGTTGAGGTGGTAGCTGTCATGGCAGNTGTANCACTGTTGCCTGTAGATGAGGAGAGACTTGTAACTGCAACAGTAGGGATTCCTTCGCTAGGAAAAGATGAGGTCATAGATGTTAGTGTCTCCAGGTTACCAGAAGTTGCAGGATGTGAGGAGATGATAGTTGTAGATGTGCTGTCAGTGGAGTGGATGTTTGAGTTGGAAGAGGCAGTAGGGTTTCTAGAGGGAGTNGGGGTGACTGTGGTGATCAAGTCTGTGGTAGCAGTCATGGTTGTGTCTGAGATGAGTGAAGATGGCTGGGTTGATGTCAGGAAGGTGGTGGGGGTAGATGTGTCAGTGACAGAGACAAAGGTAGTGCTGTCTGATGTGATAGGGGGACTAGGGAACGTGACCTGAGGTGTAGGTGTAGATGTTGCATTAGTGCTTGGAAGTGAGGTCACCAAGGTAGACAATGGGGTGCTGTACACCGTGTCAGTGGCAGCTGGTTGTGAACTTGAGGATACAGCCCTACTCGTCCGTGAGGTCAACACATTGGAGGTCACATGAGAAGAGCTCATGGATATCCCAAAAGTGAATGGGCCTGTGGCAGTGACCAAAGACGTGGTTGGGGGAGTCACAGTCATGTCTGTCATGAGTGATTCTGTAGGAAGGCCTGTGGCAGGATTCGTTGTGCTTTTTCCAGTGGANGTGGCAGCAGGGGTGGGGAAGGAGGGCTGACCTGCTCCAGTCACNGCTGAAGTAGGAAGGGATGGCTCTGTAGATGTGGGGACTGTGAGTGTGGTGGTGGCAGTGAGCGTTGGGGTGGACTCAGCCATAGTGTGGATTGTATGGTTGATGACTGGAGTGGATGGCACACTGCCCATCGGTGTGGTCCCAGCACTGCTGGCAGAGATGGCTGAGGAGAATGCAGATGTGATTGGAATACTTGTGCCAAGTGGGTGTACTGAAGTGTTTCCCATCGGAGGAGAAGTGGTGGNATGGGCTGTGTCCACAACTGTAGTTTCAGTGTTCCCAGTGGCAGGGTAAGATGGGATGAAATCAGTTGGTGATATGCTAGGAACTGTGTGGGCTGAAATGTCTGACACTGTGGTCAAGAGTTCAGTGCTGCCCATAGATGAGGAGGTGAGGGCTGTGTCTATGATGGTGGAGAGGCCTGAGCTATGTGAAGATGGGCTTGTGGGTATGAGAGTCCCTAGGGTCCCAGAGGTGGCAGGAGGTAAAGAGATGGCAGTTGTGGACAAGTTACCAGTGGGGTAGCTGCTTAAGGTGAGGCTGGGGGTGCTGTGAGAGGGAGACAGGNTGGCCNTAGTGACCAACTGTGTGGTAACAGTATTGCTTGTTTCGGAAGTGAGCAGGGAGATCCAGGGGGGTGTAACAGAGGGACTTAGGGTCCCTGTGGCTGAGTTGGAGGTAGAAGAGGTGATGTGGGACAGAGAATGGGTATCAGAGCTAGTCAAAGAGTTGGGGAAGGTAACCTGAGATGTAGTTGATGATGTGGCATAGGTAACGGGGAGCGTAGTCACCAAGGCAGATAACGGGGTGGTGTGCGTGGTGCCAGCAGCAACCGGTTGTGTGGTTGAGCCCGACACAGAGGGCAGAACCCTGTTTGTTGGAGAAGTCAACACCCTAGTGGTCACTAGAGAAGAAGGGATGGGCGTCCCAGAAGTCAAAATATATGTGGGTGTGGTGGAAGAAGTGACCAGGGGAGTGACAGTTTTTCCCGTGCTGAGAAATTCTGTGCTAGGAAGGTCTGTGGCGGGATTTAGTGTGGTTTTTCTGGTAAAAGTTACAGCAGGGCTGAGGGAGGGATGCCGGCCTGTAGGAAGAGGAGGTGGTTCTGTAGATGTGGAGGCGGTGAGTGTGGTGGTGGTAGTGAGTGTTGGGGTGGACTCAACTGTTGTGTGGAGTGTGTGGTTGATGACTGGAGCCGACGGCACACTGCCCATCTGTGTGGTCTCCACACTGCTGACAGAGCTGGATGAGGAAGATGCAGATGTAGCTGGAATCCTCGTGGCAAATGGACTAGTTGGGTGTCCTGCACTTGAGGGATTAGCTGTCCTGCTGGTGGTAATGGTGTGGCGTGTGCTGACACGTGGGGTTTCTGTGTTCTGCATAATGGGGGAAGGAGAGCTGAAAGCAGTGTGGGCTGGTGGAGCGCTGGAGATTGTGTGGGTATAGGTGCCTCCTGCCATAGTACGCTCAGTATCTCCCATGGGTGAGGGGGTGAGGGATGCGGCAGTGACGGCGTGGAGGTGTGTGCTAGGTGAGGGGGAGACTGTGGATGTGAGTTTGGGATGTGAGGTGATGGCAGATGTGCTCTCAGTCAAGTTGCTCTCTGAGGTGGTAAAGATGGGAGGTCTGAGGGAGGGGGTCAGAGTAGCCAAGGTGACCGAGTGTGTGGCAGCCGTCTTGTCTGTTTCAGAAGTGAGCTGAGAGGGTCTGGAGGTTGAAGAGATGTCAGTGGTAGACGTGTCTNTGGTGGAGGCAGGAGATGTGAAATGGAGCACGGACTGTGTAACTGACCTAGTTGGAGAGCTGGGGAAAGAGACTGGAGATGAGGTTAGGGATGCAGCATTGGTAGTTGGGAGTGTTGTCACCAAAGTAGATGATGGGAGAGTTTGTNNGCCANNGGTAGTGACTGGTTGTGTGTTTGGGACAAAAGTTGAGGATGGGACCCTACTTGTGTGTGAGAGNAATACATGGGTGGTCCGTGAAGGAGAGGTAGTGAGTGTCCCAGAAGTCAAGGTACGTAAGGGGGTAAATGAAGAACTGGGGGAGGCCATGGTTGTTATTTCTGACACCGGAGATTGTGTGAAAAGGTCGGTGGTGGAAGTCATTGTGGCTTCTCCAGTGGGCGTCACAATAGTGGTGAAGACATTTCTGGTCCCTGAAGCAGTAGTAGAGGGTGGTTCTGTGGACGTGGTTGTTGTGAATGTGTTGGTAGTCATGGGTTTTGGGGTGGGTTCAATTGTTGTGTGGAGGGAATGGGGAAAATTTGGAGCTGAGGGGACACCAGCTGTCTGGATGGTCCCAGGACTGTTGGCAGAGGTGGACAAGGAGAAAGCTGATGTGACTGGAAGGTTTGTTGCAAAGGGACTTGAGTTGTGTCCAGTGCTTGAGAGTGTAGCTGTCCCACTGGGTGTGGCACGACTCGTAGTGACGGATGGCATTGTTTCTGAGTTCTGGGGGCTTGAGAAAGATGGGATGAGAGTGGCCTGGGTTGATGACGTAATAGAACCTTCATGGGTTGAGGTGATATCTGTTGTGACCAGTGGGACAGTGTTGCTCGTAGGAGAGGTGTTGAGAGCTGTGTCCACAGTGGGTGAAGCCAGGGCTGTGGGTGTGACTGTGTCCATCACACCAGAAGTGATAGGCATCGTGGTGATCCCAGCTGTGGAGTAGATGAGGGAGGTTGTGGGGCTGTGAGTGATGAGAGATGGGGTCTGGGCAGCCATGGTGGCTAAGGGTGTGGTAGAGGTCCTGACTGCTGCTGAGGTAGGTAAGGAAGGCCAGGTGGAAATGACAGAAGTGGCAGGGACCATTGTGTCTGTGATGGAGGAAGGAGAGGCGATCTCTGTTGTCAGCAGTGTCACAACATTGGTTAAAGAACTGAAGGAGGTGGCCCGAGAGGCACCTGTAGACAAGGCGTTGGTAGTTGGGAAGGCGGTCTCCAAGGTGGATAATGGGGCCGTGTGTGTGATGTCAGTGGTGATTGGCTGTGAGCTTGAGAGAGACACNGAGGTGGTGGGTGAAGTCAACACATTGGTGCTCACAGGTGGAGCTGTCCCAAAAGTCAGTGGATCTGAGGGTGTGACTGTGGATGTCATCTGGGAAGTGGCTGTGATTTCTGTCCTGAGAGAGTCTGTAGGAAGGTCTGTGGTAGGAATCAGGGTGGCAATAGACAATGGTGTTTCTGTAGATGTGGTNCTTGTGNGTGTTGGGGTGGACTCAGCTGTCATGTGGAGTGTCTGAGGGATGCTCAGAGCTGAAGGTGTACTTTCTGTGTTCCCAGAACTGACATCATCCACTGAGGTAGAGAGTGTAGTTGTGGCAGGAACACTGACAGCAAGAGACCGTGTTTGGGTGTTTCCTGTGTTTGTAGAAGCAGCTGCTATACGTGGGGTGGTGGTATGGAGTGTACTCATGAGCATTGTTATTTCTGTGTTATTGACGAAAAGGGAAGATGGCGTCACAGTGGTGTGGGTTGTGGATATACTGGAATCTGCATGGGTGGAGGTGGTGACTGCCGTAACAGATGAGCCACTGTTGCCTGTAGATGAGGAAGGGAGATCTGTGGCTGCAGTTGTGGAGATGCCTGCACTAGAAGAAGATGGTGTTGTAGAGAGGAGTGTCTCTATAGTACCAGGGATGTTGGGNTGTGAGGAGGTAGCNGCTGTGGATGCTCTGTGAGTGGAGTAAGTGTCTGAGATTGTGAGATTAGGGCTGCTGGGAAAAGATGCCAGNGTAGCTGTGGTAACCAAGTGTGTGGTAGCAGTTCTGGCTGTTTCTGNAGTGGGCCAAGAGGTCCAGGTGGGCGTGACAGAGGTGTCAGGCATCAGTGCATGTGTGGTGGTTGTAGGAGAGGTGAAATCTGATGTGACGTGTCCAACAGTGGTACTTGGAAAGCTGGGAGAGTTGACCTGAGACACCGCTGCAGATGTGGCATTGGTAGCTGGAAGTATTGCAGATGAAGGGGTGGTGTCTATCATGCCGGTGATGACAGACTGAATGCTTGGGGCAGATGTGGAGGAAAGAATCCTACTTGTGGGTGATGTCAACACAGTGGTGCTCATGGGAGAGGAGATGCTGGATATCCCAGAAAGCCACGCATCTGTGGGGGCACCCGAAGAAGGGATCAGAGGAGTTGTGGTGATATCTGTCATGANAGAATCTGTAGGAAGGNCTGTGGTGGGATTCAGTGTGGTGTCTCCACTAAACGTGGCNGCAGGGGTGGGAAAGGGCGCCTGGCCTGCTACAGTCACTGCTGAAGTAGGAGGAGGTGGCTCTGTAGATGTAGGAGTTGGGAGTGTGGCGGTGGTTATGGGTGTTGGNGTGGGCTCAGCTGTCGTGTGGAGTGTATGGGTGATGGTTGGAGCTGATGACACACTGGCCANCTGTGGGGACCAAGCACTGCTGGTGAATATGGACGAGGAGAATGAAGATGTGACNGGAATACTTGTCTCTAGGGCANTNGTGGTATTTCCAGTACTTTGAGTATTTGGAAGTGTAGTCACCATACTGGAAGTTGTGGGATGAGACTNGTTAGTAAGCACATCCCTGTTCTTCGTGGTGGGGTAAGATGCGATGAAATTGGTGTGTGTTGCTGACATACTAGAAGCTTTATGGGTTGAGGTGACGTCTGTCATGGTGCCCCATGGAACAGTGTCACCCATAGATGATGTGGTAAGACTTGTGCTCCCAAAGGTGTGGGTGCCTTTACTAGGTGACAAGGTTTCAGATATGAGTGTCACACTTGGTGCTGACATACTAGAAGCTGTTTTTGCTGGCCTGAGACTCGTCNTCATAGNCACAAAACCTGTTGTGCTTGCAGGCATGTGGCTGGTAGCTGCTGATATTGTGGTAGGGATGTCTGGACCATGTGCGGATGGTGTATGTGTGGTTTGGGATGTCGTCACAAGACCTGAGGGAGTGGAAATTGTGACCATCCCAGGTGTGGGTGTTCTAAAGGTCCAGTCAATATCAGAAGGTTTAGAAGGCAGAACTGTACTTGGTAGTGATGTTATTGAGGTAGCCACGTCGGACATAGAAATNGTCACCTTGCGGGTGGGTGACATTGTTGATATGGCTGGGTGAGAAGATGCTGTGCTGACAGTGTCTCTAGGAGTGTCACTCATAGGCTTATGTGTGATTTCCTCTGAGCTCATTATTGTCATCCCCACAGAGGTGGTTGCATGAGTGGTTGTTTCCTTAGCAACAGAAGCAATAGGTGTTGATTTATTGGTAGAGCCCAGGGAACGGGTGGAGGAAGTTGCTGTTTTGAGAGAATTGCTTGCAGTAGGAAATGGTTTGGTAATAACGCCTGTGGTGATCAAGGCACCAGTGCTGGGTGGGGCAATGTTATCAGTTACTGTCGTTAAGGCGGTTTTCGTAGGAATTCGAGAAGGAACAGTGGCAGAAAGATAAGTAACTCCTGGAGTGAGGGACAGTGTTGTATGCACACCTGTCGGGGTCATGGTGATCAACTCTGTGGTGCCTGTGATAGAAGGGNTCAGAGCATCTTGGGTTGTGTGTATGGTTGAGACAGAAGAAGAAGGTGGGGACATTTTTGTGGCTGTGTCCCCCACATTGGTAACAGTGGAAGCAGAGGTCATGGATGAGGTCACTTTCCTAATAGAGGTGACAGGTATCATAGTAGTAACAGTTGTCATTGGCTTGTCAATCTTGGGAGTGGTGGTATAAGAGTTGGTGAGGGGCACATAGGTCGTGGTTACACAGGTGGTGGTGGGGTGGGTGGTGGTGATGATGAACCCAGA
The DNA here is from genome assembly GCA_001675575.1 of Neotoma lepida. Classification (NCBI taxonomy): domain Eukaryota; kingdom Metazoa; phylum Chordata; class Mammalia; order Rodentia; family Cricetidae; genus Neotoma; species Neotoma lepida. The sequence continues at coordinate 125,105 of LZPO01008120.1, read as the reverse complement.
GCGGGGGATGCACTCAGTGGTGGGCATGTAGACCAAGAGAGTAGGAGGACTGGTCTCCACCTTGATGACAAACTTGGACACTGGGGCTGTCGTGGTGTCAGGACTGATTGGGGGTCTGAGCAATGACTCATAAATAGGCTTAAAGCTCCTGGGTATNNGGGCAGTCCTGGACGTGTGCTCCTCATTGTCAGGAGCTGGATAAGGGGGCTGNTGGGGACTGGGAAGCCACTGAGGTACACCTCCAGCATGCAGAGGACTGTTGAGAGCAGAGTGGGCTGCTTCCATACCAGGCAAGTGTGAGCTAGAGGTGGCTGTGGCCATGGATGGAGTTCCTGTGTCGGCAGAACAGAGGAACCCATGGTGAATTCTTNAGTCATTCCATCACCATCNCACGCCATGGGGGGTCCACNCCCTCCCCTCCCACACCCATGTCACAAAGAACAGGATGTGCCTCTCCTACGGGAGGAGGCGACTTGCAGCTGGGGCCTTTAGAGTCTGTTTAGGGGGCAGTGGGGTGAGAAGCCCTCAGTTCCTTACTGGTTACTGAGTGTCCAAGTTTTTTCTTTCCTCCTTCCTTCCTTCCTTCCTTCCTTCCTTCCTTCCTTCCTTCCCTCCTTCCTTCCTTCCTGTCTTTTTTCTGGTGGAGGAGGATGTTGTGTGTGTGTGGTCTGTATGTATTATGAGTATGTGGTTTATGTCTGTGTTTTGTAATATGGCTTGTGTATGTGTGTATTATGGGTATGTGGTTTGTGTGCGTGCTATATGTGTGTGGTTGGTGTGTATATGCTATGTGCGTGTGATGTGTATGTGATTTGCATGGTGTGTGTGTGCTATGCATATGCAGTTTATGTGTGTTAAACATGTCTTATGNGTATATGGTTTGTGTGTGTCATGTGAGTTTCTTTGTGTGTAATGTGTATGTAGTTTGTGTGTGCTATGTGTGTGGTTTGTATGTGTGTGTGATTTGTGTGTGTTATGTGTGTGTGGTGTGTGTGTACGGTTTGTGTGTGTTATGTCTATATGGTGTGTGTGTGTTGTGTGTGTTGTGTGTACATGTGAGTGTGCAGGTGTGTGCATGCAAAGACCAGAGCAGGACACCAGGCGTCTTCCTTTGCTTCCNTCTACCTTACTGTCTTGAGACAGGCCCTCTCACTGAACTGGAAGCTCACTGTTTTAGCTACACTGGCTTGTTAGCTGGCAGACTCTCAGGGGCCACCTGTCTCTGCCCCCACTGATGGGTCACAGGCACACACAGCTACTCCCAGCCTTCTACATGAGTGCTGAGTTTCTGAACTCAGGTCCTCATGCCTGAAAAGCAAGTGCCTTTCCCTACTGAGCCATCTCTCNAGCCGCTTGCTTTTTTGAAACAGGGTCTCACTGGGCAATGGTGGCGTACCAGCACTCAAGAGGCAGAGGCAAGTGGATCTCTGTGAGTTCAAGGCCAGCCTGGTCCAGTTTTAGGACAGTCAAGGCTGCTACACAGAGAGACCCTCTCTTGAAAAACAAAAACAAACAAAATAAAGTGTCAAGAATCTCCTGAAGCCCAGATTGGCCCCCAGCTCACCATGTAGGCCAAGATGAACTTGAAATACTAATCTTCCTACTTCTACCTTAGGTCTGATCAATCATACCAGGTTTTATGTCATTCTGAGGGGTTCGTGCATGCTAGGTGAGCACTCTACCAAATAAGCCACATTCCACAGCCGGTCTCCCCCTCCCTCCTTGTCCACATCCCATCTTTCCTTCCCTGAGCCTGTCCTCTCCACCTGTTGTCTCCAGCCTTCCAGCCCTCTTGGATTTTGAGCCCCACCTTTTAACCAACCCCTGCCCTCTCCCTACGTATTAGTAGACCTCCAGAGCTNGTCTGGGAGATGACCCACACCATAGAAACAGGAACCAGAGCTCAAGAGGGGAGAACTGGAAATGGAACGCCAAACAAGAGGAGGAGACNAGAGTCAGTCCGCTAAGACTGAGGGATGAGCAGAGAGGACCACATGGAGATGGGAAGGGACCTGGAAGAGGACNAAGCATCCTGAACAAGATGTCTGAGCAGATAAGCATGGGTTCTGGTGACCTTAAGGCTTAGGGATCAACATTAACATAGAAACACACATTTAAGGGGCCAGAGAGGCAGCTCAGTGTGTAAGAGTGCTTGCCGCTCTTACAGACATCTCGAGTCTGGTTCCCAGCATCCACAAAAGGCAGCTCAAGGCTGCCTGTAACTTTAGCTCCACTGCCCTCCTCTGGCTTCTCTGGGCACCCACATGCATACGCCTGTGTCTATGACACACACACACACACACACACACACACGGCATGGGAAGGATACACACTTTACATAGTGGTTCTGTCCTGGCTACCGGATTAGTGAGTGTATCAAAACAAATTCTTCTTTCTTTTTTAATTTATAGGGAGGGGTGCATGAACCACAGTGCAAGCGCGCAAGTCAGAAGACAACTTTTGGGTGTCTAGTCTCTCCTCTTGGGAATGGAATTCAGATTGTCAGGTTTGGCAGCCAGCATCCTTACATACTGANCCATCTCACTGACCCTAAGCTTCCTCTCCCTCTCTTCACATACATATATTTAATCTCTCCCTGACGAAGCTAGCAAGCATAGCTCAGGCACTCGCGGCCTTCGTGCTTCAGCCTCAAGAGTGCTAGGGTGACAGGTACGTACCACCCCTGCCAGCTTGGACCCTTTCACTCATCACATACCCAGCACAGTTTACCTATGGTGGCACTAGAGATCAGATCAGCCATAGTGGGGGTCAGCATGAGGCATCCCCATCTCCTGCAGCCTGCCTTTAGTACTTCCGCATAAAGGACCCCCGGGGACATGCTCTTCCTGAGAACTGATGTCACTTAGCCTAGCTATTGGGGAAAGAGGGAGGATAGAGGGGGGGATGAGGACTCCCAGGCTGGGTCCTTATCGGCCAAGTCTTTGGCCTGCAGGGAAGTGAAGGGTTCTAAGTTGGGGTGCTCTGCGGTTGGGCTATCGTGGAGATGAGCACTAAAGAGCAGAAAGGAGAGAGGAGGAGGCGCCTGTAGGTCCTGAGAGGTGGGTCCCACACTGGGGAGTCTTGGGGGTCACTCCCTTTGTGTTTGTTTATTTGTTTGTTTCTTTGGGGGGAGGGGTGCTGGAGATCCAGCCTGGGAGCCTCCTGCACACTGGCTAAGCACTGTGCCCTGATATCCACTGTGCCTCTCCAGCCTGGGGGTAAAGCAAAGCAGGCTTCGAGGTTCCCCAAGATGAGGTGGGCAGGGAAGGGAGAGGGGGGGATGGAGAAGAAGATGGTGGTGATGATGATGATGACGATAATTATGATGATGATTAAAAGGGCAAAAATTGTCCGATAAGGAAGAAGAATCCCCCCGAAAGAGACACAGAGGTTGGGGGAGACTGAGGAGTGGTGGCAGCTGCGGAAGAGCCAGCAAGCAGAGTCCAGCTGCCGCCCTCAGGATGCAGACCTGAGAGTAAGAACCCTGCAGCTCCTCTCCTCCCCACCTAGCCTCTCCAACCGGAGACCAGAGAGACCNCTCGTGGCCTGCNCTGTACGCCTCCCANCCAACCTCCCCATCCCTNCTGCGCAGGAGTCCCGAGGGTCTCACCACGCCCCTCTCTCCCTGCAGCTCCCCCTCACCTGCTTCCCCGGGGGAGGCCCTGAGGAGCCAGAGGCTGAGTAGCAACAGGGGCGCGGAGAGCTGGGAGCAGAACCGGGTCCAGAGCCGACTGCCGTGAGGACAGAGCCACGTGTGTGAGCTGTGAGCCATGGCTCGGCGCCCCCACACAGTGGACTGTTTTTCTGTCCTGCCTGGCATGAAAACGGAACGATTTCACCTTTGAGCTCCGTAGCCTCCCGCTACCCGGACCTCAGTGCTGTAGAAAGGGAGGGGACAGGAAGCTAGGACGTGCCTATTAGGGGCCAGGTGGGAGAGCCCCACCCTGGCCTGTCCCCCATGGCTCCATCCTTTCCAAGGACGCTGCCTTCCTCCCCCTGCCTCCCGTGGAGTACACACAAGAACAAAGCCTCCGCTTGGTGTCAGCCCTTCCGATTTACTTCAGGTCCCCTCTGCCCTCTCTCCNCGGTAACAGCCAGGGGGCTCTGGGGCTGTGACTCCACTGAGGAATAACGTGGAGTTCAACCTAAAGTCTTTTCACTGTCAGAAGAGCTGGACCGGGTCCCAGGAGAGGAAAGACAGCTAGCCATAGAAACAAACATGCAGGTTTAGTGTTGAAGGCAATGATAGGAATTGNNGCTTGAAGAAGCTGATTTGTGGGGCTCCGGAGNTGACTCCACCAGCAAAGCGCTTGTTGGGCGATGGTGAAGACCAGAGTTCAAATCCTCAGCGCCCGTGGGTGTGACGGTGCAAGTGTCTGTAACCCCAGGACTGGAGAGGCAGAGACAGGCAGAATCTAAAGGCTCACTGGCCGGCTAGTCTAACCAGTGTGAGAGCTCCACAAACAGTGAGAGGCGCCNTATGGAAAAATAAGGCGGAGAATGACTCAGAAAAGCAACCCCCAGACGCTGTGCTCTCTGCACTCACANCCAGACAGACAGACAAAGGAGGAGGGGCCTAGGAGGAGGAGGAAAAACAGCAGAAGCAGAAGAAATAATGANGACGATNAGGAGCCAGATNTAACGATGCACATCTGTTATCCCAGAACTCAGAAGGTGCGTGTTGGTTGATTCTTGTGAACTTGACACAACTAAACATTTCAGGGAACAGGGAATCTCAACTGAGAAAAACAAACAAACAAACAAACAA
>LZPO01008120.1:82501-96822 GCA_001675575.1 Neotoma lepida | reverse complement strand
AAAGGGAGGCTCAGCGGAAGCCCCGAGTTATAATTAGCCCCACTCGGGTTTCCTGATTAATCTCCACAACGCCACTATCCCCAGATCCAGGCGACCGGGGCTGGCTGGGTGATGGGTGAACGCCCGGAGGGGTAGTTCCGACCCGGGGAATTTTGATCTCTTGGCTGGAGATGCCGGAACTACAGCAGCTGTTGCCCCCAAAATAGCGCCCCTGCCTTTGCAGCGGGGATCTCCGGAGCTCCGGGAACACGGGAGTCCTGGCTCGCCCTTCAGTCCCCTCTGCGATGCTCACGATCCATTCAGATCCCCCCCCATCAAGGCTCGGGCGGGGAGCGCTGGCCTCTTCTTGGTCTCTACTGCTCCCGGTTGGCAGCGGCGGGCACTGCAATATGGGGATGCACAGGGGCTTGAGTCCTGGCGAGCCCCTCAAGGGGCTGGTAAGCCAATTGGCTGGAGTCAGACGAGAGGGGTGCGGCTGATGTGAAGCAAACGGGTACCAACCGGCTGTACCAGGAAGGAGATGAGGCGGAGCAGGGTGGGGCAAGGCGTGGACGGGACAGGATTTGGGATGCCTTCAGGACCTGGGACTCCCAATACCTTGAATGCCCAACCCACTCCCCGAAGGCTTTGGCCAACCCAGGAGAGACTTGAGCTGTGCTTTCTTACCATAACCTGCTTGCGCTCCTGAAGGGCCCCACCCGTCTTTGAGGGCCCCGCCCCTGTCCTGAGGCCTGTACATGGGCTGAGGCCTTTCCGACCCCGCGCTGTGTGCAAGGGGTCTTAACTCAAGTCACAGAGTCAGGGGAAGGAGGTATGCGAGGCCTTGGGACTTACTGGGTAGGGGAGAATATGTATTAGAGGGTCTTATCTCAGTTGGCTGCACTTGTTGTGGTATGGGTGTGTGTGTCTGTCTGTCTGATCTTGTGCTCCCTCTGGTTTGTCTGCCTGTGTCTTGTCTCCTAGTTCGACTCCATTTCTCCCCTCCCCTTGCCAGTCTGCCCCACCTCCTCTGCAACTCCTTGATAACCCTTGGGCAAAACTGTTACTTAATCTCTCTCTGAGCGGCCTCCAGTCTTCTTCACCCTTTACCCTTTTCTTCTCCCAGCAGACATCCGCCTGTCTTGGCAGTCATGAGGCCTTCCTGGTATCCCCAGCACACACCCTCCCTGGCTTCTCCACTCCTCTTCCTCCTCCTCTCCCTCCTGGGAGGAGGGGCAGGGGCTGAGGGCCGGGAAGACCCACAGCTGCTGGTGAGGGTTCGAGGGGGCCANCTGAGGGGCATCCGCCTAAAGGCCCCGGGGGGCCCAGTCTCAGCTTTTCTGGGCATCCCCTTTGCAGAGCCACCTGTGGGCTCACGTAGGTTTATGCCACCAGAGCCCAAGAGGCCTTGGTCAGGAGTGTTGGATGCTACCACCTTCCAAAATGTCTGCTACCAATANGTGGATACCCTGTACCCTGGGTTTGAGGGTACTGAGATGTGGAACCCCAACCGAGAGCTGAGCGAAGACTGCCTGTATCTTAATGTGTGGACACCATATCCCAGGCCTACTTCTCCAGCACCTGTCCTCATCTGGATCTATGGGGGTGGCTTCTACAGTGGANCATCGTCCTTGGACGTGTATGATGGCCGTTTCCTGGCCCAGGTTGAGGGGACCGTATTGGTATCTATGAACTACCGAGTAGGAACCTTTGGCTTCTTGGCCCTGCCGGGCAGCAGAGAAGCCCCTGGCAATGTAGGCCTGCTGGATCAACGGCTTGCCTTGCAATGGGTGCAAGAAAATATTGCAGCCTTTGGGGGAAACCCGATGTCAGTGACTCTGTTTGGGGAGAGTGCGGGTGCAGCCTCCGTGGGCATGCACATCCTGTCCCTGCCCAGCCGGAGCCTCTTCCACAGGGCTGTGCTGCAGAGCGGTACACCCAATGGGCCCTGGGCCACCGTGGGTGCAGGAGAGGCCAGGCGCAGGGCCACACTGCTGGCCCGCCTCGTGGGCTGTCCCCCAGGTGGCGCTGGTGGCAATGACACTGAGCTGATAGCCTGCCTGCGGACACGGCCAGCTCAGGACCTGGTGGACCACGAGTGGCATGTGCTGCCTCAAGAGAGTATCTTCCGATTTTCCTTCGTGCCTGTGGTGGACGGGGACTTCCTCAGTGACACGCCAGAGGCCCTCATCAATGCCGGAGATTTTCAAAACCTGCAGGTGACTAATGATTGACTAGACTCTTCTGGGTTTCATCCATTCCTCCCCTTCCCCAGAGACCCAAGCATGAGGGCTTACTGCAGATCCACTNTTAGAGGTCCAAGTTTGTGGGTCCCAAGGTCAGTCCCTCCCTGTGGAGGGTTCAGATCCCATAGTGGTTGCTGGGCAAAAAAGAAACTATGGGTATATTTTTTCTTTCTCTCCCTTCCCTGCTCTCTGCTCTACGTAATCCCGGCTCTGTAACGGTTCGTCTCTCTGGCTATCTGTTTGTTCATCTGTTTCTGTCTGCCTGTCTATCATCTCTCCATCCTTTCCCCCATCTCCAACTACCCTCAGGTGCTGGTGGGTGTGGTGAAGGACGAGGGCTCCTACTTTCTGCTTTACGGGGCCCCAGGCTTCAGCAAAGACAATGAATCTCTCATCAGCCGGGCCCAGTTCCTGGCTGGGGTGCGGATGAGCGTACCCCAAGCAAGTGACCTGGCGGCCGAGGCTGTGGTCCTACATTATACAGACTGGCTGCACCCCGAGGACCCTGCCCACCTGAGGGATGCCATGAGTGCAGTGGTAGGCGACCACAACGTTGTGTGCCCCGTGGCCCAGCTGGCTGGGCGACTGGCTGCCCAAGGGGCCCGGGTCTATGCCTACGTCTTTGAACACCGTGCCTCCACACTGACTTGGCCCCTCTGGATGGGGGTGCCCCATGGCTATGAAATCGAGTTCATCTTTGGGCTCCCCCTGGACCCTTCGCTGAACTACACCATGGAAGAGAGAATCTTTGCTCAGCGACTTATGAAATACTGGACCAATTTTGCCCGCACAGGGTCAGTGGTATTGGAGTGGGAATGGCCACGGGGGCTCCAGGGGAGAGGGGTGCCCATGGATGATAGTGGAAAAAGAAGAGAAACATCCNTAAAGGAAAGGGGATGGGGGAGAAAGCCAAAGGTGATGCAGAGATGGAGGCAGACCGAATGGGGAGTCCTTAAGAGACAAAAACAGAGCTGGACACCTTTAATCCCAGCACTCTGGAGACAGAGGACAGTTCACTCTATATATCGAGTTCTAGGCTACCTGGAACTACATAGTGAGGCCCTGTTGCGGGAGGGGTTGGGGCAAGCGCTGGAAGTATGGCTTANTGGTAGAAGGCACAAATATATAGGAGGCCATTCCCAGCACNGNAAAAGATAGCAAGGCGACTGGCAAGATGGTTCGAAAAAAGTAAAAGGGATTGCTGTGCAAGCCTCATTACCTGAGCTGGATGCCTGGAACCCACATGAAGGTGGAAGGAGAGAATCAACTCCATAAATTTACCCTCTGGCTTCCACATCTCTCTCTCTCTCTCTCTCTCTCTCTCTCTCTCTCTCTCTCTCTCTCTCTCTCTCTCTCTCTCTCTCTCTCTCTCACACACACACATCATTATCATCATCATCATTTTAAAAAAATATTAAAGACAAGACAGAGAAAGGCAATAGAGGATTGGGGGTGTACCCCGGTTGGTAAAGTACTTACTTGCCAAGCAGGCACAAACCCTTGAGTGCATCAGACTTTGCGTCACCAAAAGTAAAAGTGATGTTTGTAGAAACAGGACTGCACCTACCTACGCTGCTAAATGCACAATCCTAGAATTCTTATTTTATTTTGAAATAGGGTCTCACTATGTAGCCCTGGCTGACCTGGAATTCTCCATGTAGATCAGGCTGGCCTCAAACTCACAGAAATTCACCTGCCTCTTGCCTCCTGGGTGCTGGGATTAAAAGTATGTGGTACCACGCCCAGCTAGAAATTATTTTTTTTTAATGGAAAGGGGAAAATAAAAATGGAACAAGAAAACAGAGGGAAGTGGAGAAAGAGACAGACAGAGAAGTCCCAAGGAAAGAAAACACCCCTTGGTGTCCCGTGTCTGTAATCCCTGCGCTCTGGGAAACTGAGGCAGAAGCATTGCCGGATTGAGTTACACAGTGACAAGCGCACACACACGCAGATGGAGCTAGCTAGATAGAGGGTTGACTGGAGGGGTAGGGAGAAGAGAGGGGAGGGTGATTGTCTCCATGGAGTTGAGGAAGAGGACCAACGACCTCATTCCTTATCCCTCTGGGCAGGCTGAGATTTGCCTTTCCTTCCGCAGGGACCCCAGTGACCCTCGAGACTCCAAGTCCCCACAGTGGCCACCGTACACCACTGGAGCGCAGCAATACGTGAGCCTAAACCTGAAGCCGTTGGAGGTGCGGCGGGGGCTGCGCGCCCAGACCTGCGCCTTCTGGAATCGCTTTCTCCCCAAATTGCTCAGCGCCACCGGTAGGGGCGGTGTCGGGGGCAGGGAACGGACGAGGCGGCAAGGGTTGGAAGGAGGGGAGAGAGAAGGGGTGCAAAGACAGGGTGTAATCCCTCTCTTCTCCACCTCCCCTAGCCACGGAGGCTCCTTGCACCTGCCCAAGCCCCGCCCATGGGGAGGCTGCCCCGAGGCCCAGGCCCGACTTATCCCTGTCCCTCCTCCTTCTCTTCCTTTTTCTCCTCCACTCCCGGCTTCCGTGGCTGTGACTACAGTCTCTTCCCCCTCTGGCCTCAGAGGACACTTACTCTAGTATGTGGCTGGGAGGGAAAAAGAGGCCCCTCTCAGGGATACAGAGTCCCACTCCCTTCTCAAGCTGAGACAAACTAGACAGACTCAGGGATCTACACACCATTGTTTAAGCGAAAATTCAAAAACCAGTTTTCTTTTTTAATGTAAAATTATCACTTGGAAATTGAGCCNGATGTTGAGGGGAGAAGGACCCGGGGCTAGACAGCGGCAGCTAATGGGGCTTGTAACCGCCAACCATTTCTGTATCTTCTCTTCCCCCCACCAACCCATGGACCCTCCTCCCATTCTGATCCTGCCCCTCCCCTCCATCTTCCCATCGTTTCTCATCTCCGCTCTCCTTCCTGCCGCCCTTCTCCACCTCTACTCTCACTCTCCGGATCATCCACTGTTCTCTTTCCACCACTCCATCCGGCCTCCTACGTGGCGTGTGTGGCGGCGCCCTCAACGCCCCCTCTCACTGTCCGACCTGCTCGGTCTCCTCCTCCCACTGTTGCGGGGCGCCCCGGCTGCAGACACGCTGGACGAGGCGGAGCGCCAGTGGAAGGCCGAGTTCCACCGCTGGAGCTCCTACATGGTGCACTGGAAGAACCAGTTCGACCACTACAGCAAGCAGGAGCGCTGCTCAGACCTGTGACCCCGGGGGGACCTCAGGTCCCGCCGCCCTGCCCGAGCCCCTAGCTGTATATATACTATTTATTTAAGGGCTGGGATATAATACAACCGAGCCCCAGGCCCTGTCCACCCCGACCCGACTTTCCCCCACCGGGGGCTCCCCATCTTCTGCATGTCTGGGGCCGAGCTCCCCTCCCCGCGGTGCCTTCGCCCCTCTGGGCCGCCAATAAACTGTTACAGCCACTAGAGTCTGTGCGACTGGCGGGAAGTTGGGGCGGGGACCGAGTCACTGAGACGCTGGGAACAGAAGCCCCAGGATTGGCGCACACTGATGCACCTTGCCAGCAGCATCCGGCGGAAGCAACTGCTGCATCCGCCCCCCCCCCGGGGCGGAGCTTGCGACTGCGGAGCGAGGCTGGCTCGCCCGCGCCTTTTAGAAGGCTCCGAAGTCGGTTCTACTTGTGGCATCGCTCCTGTTTCATGCTTCTCTTCGGTGAGGGTTCCCCGGTTCCGCGCGCCCACCCTGCCCGCAGCTAGCCCCAGAAAAGACCGGGAACCCGGAATTCGCCCCGCCTCGGTGACAGCTGCCCCACCGAGCGCCCTGGAGCTGCTGAAAGACGTGCANCTGGGCCTGGCTCTGCCCTGCCAAGGTCCCGCCCGACTGGCCTTCCTCTCGGGCCACTACCTTTACTATCACTACGGCTGCGACGGACTGGATGACCGCGGCTGGGGATGCGGCTACCGCACCCTGCAGACACTGTGCTCTTGGCCAGAGGGCCAGTCCTCAGGCGTGCCTGGGCTGGGAGCCATACAGGCTGCCCTGGAGGACATGGGCGACAAGCCCCCCGGATTCCGGGGCTCTCGGGATTGGATCGGCTGTGTAGAGGCCAGCCTCTGCCTTGAACACTTCGGAGGACCTCAGGGACGCCTGTGCCACGTGCCCCGTGGAGCCGGACTTCTGGGAGAACTGGAGCGGCTTTATTCTCACTTTGTGGAGGGCGGTGGCCCAGTAATGGTGGGAGGGGATGCAGACGCTCAGTCTAAAGCCTTGCTGGGCGTCTGTGAGGGGCCAGGTANGGATGCCTATGTACTGATACTGGACCCACANTACTGGGGCACTCCGAAAAACCGCAGTGAACTGCAAGCTGCTGGGTGGGTGGGCTGGCGAAAGGTAAGCAGTGTCTTTGATCCCAATTCCTTCTACAACCTGTGCTTGACCAGACGTACCTGAATCAACACACCCTGCCTGCACTGTGGGACAGGCCCCAGAACGGAGACTGATCACAGGCACCTATTCACTTCTCACAGGTCCCCAGCAGACAAAAATCTGGAACAGGGACAATGATACAGGCAGGTGGATGAGAGTTCAAAGCTAGCCTGAAGTTCGAGGCTAGGCAGGGTTACAGAGAGACACTGTTCTCAAAATAATAAACTGGCATAATTCAGCTCACTATGGTCCAGCCTGTGTCTGGGAAAAGGCGTACCGCACACAGTTAAGAGACACTACCCAAGTGTTTTTACTANCAGGAAAAATAACATACAAAAAAATTCTCAGCTGATGGGATAGAGGTCAGGGTATACACGGCAATGGATGTCAAGTGAGGGCAAGTGGACGACTCAAAGGGCTCAAAAGAAATCAACATCGTCTGGGGCATCCAGGTCCCGATACTCCACTATGGCCCTTGGGTCTCCTCGAACCATCCTGTGAAATAAANCAAGTGTGATCGGAACATGTTCCTGGTCAGAGGAGGGGGAAAGCAGCTTGGGCCTCACTCCCCTTTCATGCTCACCTGTTCCGAGGTTTCCCAGGATATCCTCCTTGGCCTCGAAAAGCATCATAGTTTCCACGGCCGGCACCATATGGAGCATGGGGGTATGGAGGCCCTCCTGTTGGGACTGCAGGGCGGACAGCACCAGCTATGAGAAAGACCCAGGTTGAACTAAACACTGACCTCAACCTCAGCCTAGCAGCTTTGTAGCCCACCCCCCCCAGTGCAAAGCCCTGCATTGCCCTTCCAGACTCACCTCCATAGCCCAAGATGGGAGGCCGGGGCTGACCATACGGCATCAAGCCCTGTGGTGTCTGGTGTGGATAGGGAAGTCCTGGGGTCAGGCCTGGGGGGAGTACAACATAGACAGGAACGTGAATTACTGCGGGGGAGGGATGGGGGTAACAAGAATTCTAGGAATAGGGCCTGGAGGTTAGTGGGGTAGACTTCTCAAAGAGGAATACGGAGTCAAAGAAGAAATGTGGCAGCCCCCATGGATCGTATCTTACTCTGGGCAGGGCCAGGGGGCTGAGCTGGCTTGATCTCTGGCAAAGCTGGGCGCTTGGCATCGGTGAGGAAGTTGTTAAAAAATGCCACCTCCTTCTTTACCTCTTCGATCTTCTCTGCATGCTTATTGAAGATGTGTTTGCGCACAAACTCAGGACCCTGGGTGGAGAGGACGAGATGAGGCAGAGCACATTGCCGGCTCTTTCCTCCAGAACCCCACCTGGAAGGTCACACAGCCTCCTCCAGTCCTTTAGGGGGTCTTGCTGCCCCAAGGCCACCTCCCAGTCCACCCACCAATTCTCTTCACATCCCAGACCTTGAATTTCTTGCCACTGAGAGGACATAGCCACTTATCCTTGCCCAGTTCCTGCGTGTTGGAGGTGACAAACTTTTCCACTTCCTGCTCGGGGTCTTTGCGACCCATCTTCTGGGCCTCTTCTTCAGAAAGGGATTCACGCACACTCAGCAGCGGAGTTAGTTTCTCCTCAAACGTCTTCTGCCACTCCAGCACTATGCGGATGACAGAAGAGGATGAGAGGGAGCTGGGAGCAGGGAGTGAGGAGGGACAGGAGAAGACAGAGGTTGGACACAGAAGACAACTTGGGGGGACCTGGAGTGTACCTTCTCCGTGACTGATTCGGTTGGGAGGCATGGGCCCCCGAACATGGATTATGCCGCAGCGGTTGGGCATCTCGTCCTCGTTGGGGTACTCACAAGTGTTGTAATAATCCAGAGAATGCACAATACGCAAATAGAGAAGGAGTTTATCTAAGACCTGAGGGAGGTGAGAAACACAAGGTCACCACCCAGCCCTGCACCCCGGGCCACACCACCCCAGATGGTCAGGACCGCACCTTGATCAGCTTCTCATCCCTCTCCACGTTCATCTCTGCAGGGTTGCCTTCCTTGGGAGGCTCCTCAGGGGGGGGCCCTCCACTGCTCCCCAGAAGCTCCTCCTCCTCGGCGCTCACTTCCTCAATCAGGTAGTCAGTTATGTTCTTTAGGATGGGGTTTTGCGAGGGCAAGCTCTAACAGGGATGAGATGGACAAGGAGAGAAATCAACCCAGAAACGGGGACACAAAGAGGGTGGGGTTTCCTACCACTCGCAACATTCCTAGGCTCTTCCTTCCTAGCCCAGAAATGACTGCACTGTCATTGGAAGCTTGGGGAGATACCACNCAAAGGGGCAAATAAGGGAGGTGGTGGGTAGGACCCAGGGGTCATGAAAATAAGGANATGAGGTTAGATGGCAGGTCAGAGAGGTAGTGAGTTATCTCAATTGACTGTTCAGTCAGCTACAGACTGAACTCCTGTTGTATACTTTATCCCCTTCTCACTAGAACTAGTTGAGGAAAAAAAGAGAAAGAAAAGAAAATGAGGTCAGAGGTGGCACAAGGAGCCGNTGGGTACACTAGAAACAATCCCCTGGGAGTCACTGACTGTGGGCACAGGAGGTGTCCCAGGCTCAGAGGCCCAGAGCTGGGTCCTGTCATCCAGTGTGTGGATCAGCTTGGCTGCCAGCTTGATGTCATTGCGCACTATCTGTTTGTGCTGTGTGATGCCATTGATGTTGCGGACACGACGGGTCAGGTCTCTGTTCACACCAGGACTCAGTTCACACTCGCGGAGCTGTAGGGACACAATCAACAAGCTGGCCAATGACTACCCCTGAAGACTGGACCCTACAGAGAACCTTGGTGGTGAAACCCAAACTTCCCAAGGACAGGGACCAGAGGGGACAGGGACCAGAGGGGTCACGGCCCCACAGCTTCTCAGCAGAGTGAAACAAGTAGGTGAACCTTCATGGCTACAAGTGGACATGGAAGGAGAGGCCAGGCAGAGGCTGGCGATGCTCCGCAGCCCTGTGCCTAGCACTTACTCGGATGTTCTGCAGGTTCCAACAGATCTCTTTAATGTTAACACTGCGGTCAAAAGTCACCCAGCCACGGCGAAAAAACCTACATAAGAAAGCTTGTCAGCACAGTCCTGCATGGAGCCGTGTGACCAACCACTCACTGCCCTTGTCTCCTTGCACCACCCCAAGGTGTCCAGCTCCTCACCTCCTCTCGGGCTGGGGCTCTGACAGTGCCACTCGCATAAAGCCTGGGTATCTTTTACAAAGCTGCAAGAATCAAGGAAANAGAAAAGCCACGGTGACTCAATTCCCTCCTTTCACCTCCACTGTTTCAGAACCCTAAAGGAATACCCTTCACCCCTAACACCCAAGAACCACAATGCCAAAGGCAGCCTGCGCCCTGAAGGATCTGAGCCTCACGCCAACCCTGCCCCCAAGACCAATGTCCCCACTCACAGAAATGATCTCTGCCCTTGAAATGTTGGGGGCAATGTTGCGCATGAAGAGAGAGCAAGTCTTATGCAGGGGCCGGGGCTTACACTCCAGCCCTGCAGCATCCTTAGGCTTCTCCCTCTCTTCTTCCTTGGGCTTCTCCTTTTCTTTAAGCGCCTCCTCTGAGCAGGAAATAGGAAATAGTATAGTATTATTTACTTGGATGGAGCAGCAATTACAGAACCCCTTCCCACCAGACTATCTCTAGAGCATGTTCTCTCTGAATGAACACGCACACACACACGCACACACACCCACACACACGCACACACAAAAACAAAGGAGCAGAAGCAAGGAAAGCGAAGCATACCAGCCTCCTCTTTCTCCTCCTCAGCCTGACCACTCTCCGACTCGGACTCCGATTCAGACACACTGCCCTCATCGAAGCTGTCATCACCACTGTGCTTCCTGTTCCGCTTCTTGCTCTGTGGGAGCAAGAGGAGCAGGTCAACCAAGACNACCCAGGATCCGGCCCTGACCCCGGCCTCATGCAAGACACACCTTACCTTTTTGGCTTCCTTCTCAGCCTCTTCCTTCTTCTCCTCCTTGTCCCCATCACCCTCAGATTTTTTAGTTTTGTCATCATTAGAACTGTCATTCTCAGCCTACAGGAGGAGACGGTTTCTGAGAATGCCAATCTTTCCTTCTGGCTGCACCAGAGCCACCCACCATCACCACCACGCCCGCAGCCCTGCCTCGTGACCTGTTTGCCCTCCTCTTTCTTCTCATCCTTATCGTTGACCTTGCGCTCTCCGTCCCCCGGGCCTGGTCCAGCACGGCCTTCCTCTTTCTTGCTGGCCTCCCCCGTCTTGCCTGCCTGTTCCTCCTCTTCCTCCTGTTCCAGGATTCGGAGGTCATTCTCCGTGCCACCTTCCATCTTAATGACAGCTACCAACGACAACAGCAGAGGTCACAACCCAGGAACTCTGCCTTCTATTCCCTGCCAAGCCCTCCCGGCCTCTAACCCACACCTGCATCTAACATCTTCACGATGGCATCAGCTTTGTCTATGTCCAAGAGAAGGTTATCAAACCAGCCACTCTCCATGAGGGACAGGAACACCTTCAGTCGGTTCTGCAGGGCCCCCCGGGCCTCCTGCCGACGCTTTCCCACCTCGTCAGGGTGGTACTTCGATCGGAACCTGGGAGAGAAGCAAGCAGGGCGGGAGACCAAACAGTCACTAAAGGCCCAGGCAAGAAAGGCGGGGCACAGCCTCTTATACCCACACAAGGTAATAAAACCAAGAAAGGGGTGCACTAAAACCACCCAACACGCCAAAGGAGCCAGAGGTCATGCTCTGGAAAGATCTGGGGGAGAACCAGGAACTGAGAGCTCTGTTAGGAGGACCATGGCTCTAGTCATGGCCAGGGTCATGAGGCAGCTCTACTGCTGTGGGAAGCACTAGTGTGCAAACATCTCCAATTCCCAATGCTTCAGAGGAAAGCTAAGGGAGCAGGAGCCCCCAGAGAACCTCCCTCTCCTGGCCAAGCCCAGACGAGGTTCCCACCAACTCCCTCCACCCCAGGTGGAGCCAGAAGGAGACCTCAAGTGTACCAGACAGAAAAGGCCAAAAGGCAGGGCACCTTTCTTCCCTAGTGGGATGAGAAGGCAGTGAAGGGACAGGAAAGAGCAAAGGGNGAGACCAAGTGCCCGCACAGCCTCAGACAGGCCCGTGGGGGAGAAAGGAGGGCTGGAGGGTTAGGATTTGGGTAGAGTATGAAAAGGAAAACATTTTAATAGGCTTCTGAGGGTAGGGGAGGAAAACCAAAGCAGAAGCAATTAGGGGTATGAGAAAAAGAGAAATGGGGGAAATGTAAGGAGGGCCCAGAAATCTAAAACAAAGACAGATGAGAAGACAAAAACAAGAAGTGTTCAGCAGAGAGCAAGAACACGGACAGAGAAAGAATGAAAGGTTCATGAGCGATCCAGAGACACACAGGGCAATCAAAGGGGCACACGAGGACAGGACAGGACAGGCTGAGCAGAGAGGAAAGCCGCAGGCGTCACCTCCAGGATCTTTACCTTGGCTGCTTGGTCAAACAGAGCTCAAGATTTAACTAGTGGCGCCCAGGGCCCATGCTGGCTGGCGGGCTGCCCGCTGGCTCCTGGCTGGGGTGACCGGCCTAGATGCCCCGCCCCCGCGGGCCTCCGCGGTGGGGGCCCTGACTGACTAGCTGCCTAAGTAATACATTCAGCTAGACCACTGCATTGTGCACAGCGGTGCCCTGCCTGTCTGCCTGGCCGGGCCCCGCCGCTCTGCCCAGGGGCTCATGTATGGGCTGGGTATGGTGGGGGTGGAGGTGGGTTTGCTCCGAGCTCCGTCGATGAGCGGGTGTAGTTCCCAGTTCTGGCTCTTTTCAAGGAGGAGGAGCAGAAAGAGGATGAGGAGGAGGAGCAGGAGGGGGGAAAAGATGGTTGATTAAAATTAAAACATCCACATAAGGAAAAAAAATTCAAATTCTTTTTTCTGTCAAACGACCCTGAGATCTTGGCTGTTCTTGTTTGGCTTCACTGGTTGCCTTTGGGAGACCACCGCCACACTGGGTCCTGATGATTGGGGATGACAANGACCCACACCAACGAGAGGGTCGCAGTCTTTGTGCTGCCCCAAGAGGCTAAGTAAGTAGCTCTGGTCAGCTGCCTGGAGGTGTCCCAGCAGAGAAGGGAGATGGGTGGGGGTCCCACCAGCCAACACTGTCTCCCTCCCCTCCCCACTCCCAGGAAGTGCCATGTTGGGGAGAACTGGAGGAGGACAAGGCTGCAGCTCCTCCAGCCAGATCAGAGAAATGGGCCAGGGCAAAAGGGGCAGGCAAGCAGGGGCACTCACCACTCCTCATCTTTATGAGCCAGGAAAAAGTCCTGCATCTGCTGCCTTCTGAAGTCGAGCTTGTAGTCATTGTAGCGTTTGACTGCTTCAGTCTCATCCACCGAGTCATCCAGGGACAGGAGGAATTCTTTGAAGGACTTCATTACGGGTGGTGGCACACCCAAGTCAATCTCTGCAATGCTGCCTAGTCTGGGGGGGGAGGGGGGACAGGGAGTTCAATCAGGAAGGCTTGCTTGTGAGGGAAAGGTAGAGCCTAGGTAGTCAGACACCCCTCCCTTTGCCCGCATGCCCACCACCCCAAGCAGTAAGTGCTACAGCTCATAGGCACCCAGAGCCTAGCCCTCTCCCAGGTTCCAGCCATATCTCCAGTAGTCTTAGATAATCCCCGAAACCTGGAAATTCCCTTCTCCCCGGAACCCCAGGCTTTACCTGGCCTGGATAGGCAGGACATGGTGCTGCATGATGTGGACGTCTGGGTGGCCCCAGGGCTGAGGGGGGCCGTAAGTTGGTCCCCCACCCCCCCCAGCATAGGGCATGTCATAGCCACTGTGGTATGGGTCAGAGCTGTGCTCATCCCTGAGGGTGGGGGACACAAAAGTCAGACACAGAAAGAACCAGAACCATCTCTCCAGAACATGGACAAGGGCAAGNGGAGGGGCACACGGGGGATGTAGTCTCTCACCCAAGGGGTAAAAGGGACAAAGGAACACTGGGTGTGTGGGATGATTGAGACAAGGAAGCAACCAGCTTTCAGCAGGAGGAGAGGAGGGCTAAGGAAAGTGATGCCACCTCACCAGTCTCTCCGCATGCGCTTTTGTGGGGGGCTAAGTTCGTGACGAGGGGGAGAGAAGCGCTCCCTTCGGTTCCGGTCATAATCTCGATATTCACCCCGACTGCGACGCTCACGGCCACGGTCCCACTCTCTGAAAGTAAGAACAAGTCACAATAGCAAAGACGGTAGCTAAGATGGAGATGTGGGTGCATTGGTAAAAATGTCTGTCTAGAAAACACAGGCCTAGCCGGGCGGTGGTGGCGCACGCCTTTAATCCCAGCACTCAGAAGGCAGAGGCAGGTGGATCTCAGTGAGTTTGAGGCCAGCCTGGTCTACAAAGAAGGTTCCAGGATAGCTAGGACTGTTACACGGACAAACCGTCTCAAAAAAACAAAAACAAATAAACAAAAAGGAAGAAAGAAAACACAGGCCTGGGTTCCATTCCCTAGCACTGCACACAAGCAAACAAAAAAACACAGTGGCTTGACGGCTGTGGTGGTTCACACACAAGCTGGCCTTGAACTCCCTATGTAAGCAAAGCTTATCACTTTTAACCTATCTCCTACTTCCACTTCCCAAGTGCACACATCACAGGCACACATCACTACACCTACCTTAAAGCAAAGTTTTAGCATCTATGAACCTTAAAGCCATACATTACTATACATATTACTATACATTACTATACATTACTATACATTACTATACAT